>CH002093.1:350081-407976 GCA_000149265.1 Ciona savignyi | reverse complement strand
TCTGGTAAAAACGGGTTTACTAGGTAAAAATGGGTTTACTTGGTAAAAACGGGTTTACTTGGTAAAAACGGGTTTACTTGGTAAAAATGGGTTTACTTGGTAAAAATGGGTTTACGCGGTAAAAATGGGTTTACTTGGTAAAAATGGGTTTACTTGGTAAAAATGGGTTTACTTGGTAAAAATGGGTATACGCGGTAAAAATGGGTTTACTTGGTAAAAATGGGTTTACTTGGTAAAAATGGGTTTACGCGGTAAAAACGGGTTTACTTGGTAAAAATGGGTTTACGCGGTAAAAATGGGTTTACGCGGTAAAAACGGGTTTACTTGGTAAAAATGGGTTTACGCGGTAAAAATGGGTGACGCGGTAAAAACGGGTTTACTTGGTAAAAACGGGTTTACTTGGTAAAAATAGGTTTACTTGGTAAAAATGGGTTTACTTGGTAAAAATGGGTTTACGCGGTAAAAACGGGTTTACTTGGTAAAAATGGGTTTACTTGGTAAAAATGGGTGACGCGGTATAAACGGGTTTACGCGGTAAAAATGGGTTTACTTGGTAAAAATGGGTTTACTTGGTAAAAACGGGTTTACTTGGTAAAAACGGGTTTACTTGGTAAAAATAGGTTTACTTGGTAAAAATAGGTTTACTTGGTAAAAATGGGTTTACGCGGTAAAAACGGGTTTACTTGGTAAAAATGGGTTTACTTGGTAAAAATGGGTTTACTTGGTAAAAATGGGTTTACGCGGTAAAAATGGGTTTACGCGGTAAAAACGGGTTTACGCGGTAAAAATGGGTTTACTAGGTAAAAACGGGTTTACGCGGTAAAAATGGGTTTACTTGGTAAAAATGGGTTTACTTGGTAAAAATGGGTTTACTTGGTAAAAACGGGTTTACTTGGTAAAAATGGGTTTACGCGGTAAAAATGGGTTTACTTGGTAAAAATGGGTTTACTTGGTAAAAATGGGTTTACTTGGTAAAAATGAGTTTACGCGGTAAAAATGGGTTTACTTGGTAAAAACGGGTTTACTTGGTAAAAATGGGTTTACTTGGTAAAAATGGGTTTACGCGGTAAAAATGGGTTGACGCGGTAAGAACGGGTTTACTTGGTAAAAATGGGTTTACGCGGTAAAAACGGGTTTACTTGGTAAAAATGGGTTTACTTGGTAAAAATGGGTTTACTTGGTAAAAATGGGTTTACTTGGTAAAAATGGGTGACGCGGTAAAAATGGGTTTACTTGGTAAAAATGGGTTTACGCGGTAAAAAACGGGTTTACTTGGTAAAAATGGGTTTACTTGGTAAAAATGGGTTTACTTGGTAAAAATGGGTTTACTTGGTAAAAATGGGTGACGCGGTAAAAACGGGTTTACTTGGTAAAAATGGGTATACGCGGTAAAAACGGGTTTACTTGGTAAAAATGGGTTTACTTGGTAAAAATGGGTTTACTTGGTAAAAACGGGTTTACTTGGTAAAAACGGGTTTACTTGGTAAAAATGGGTTTACCCGGTAAAAATGGGTTTACTTGGTAAAAACGGGTTTACTAGGTAAAAATGGGTTTACTTGGTAAAAACGGGTTTACTTGGTAAAAATGGGTGACGCGGTAAGAACGGGTTTACTAGGTAAAAATGGGTTTACTTGGTATAAACGGGTTTACTTGGTAAAAATGGGTTTACCCGGTAAAAATGGGTTTACTTGGTAAAAACGGGTTTACTAGGTACAAAAGGGTTTACTTGGTAAAAAAAAGATTACGCGGTAAAAACGGGTTTACTTGGTAAAAATGGGTTTACTTGGTAAAAACGGGTTTACGCGGTAAAAACGGGTTTACTTGGTAAAAACGGTTTTACGCGGTAAATAACCTTTACTTTGCCCTTGACCAAATACGCCTTTGTAAATATTTGCCATGCAAAGCGCCCTCATGCGAAACTTGGCCACTTGGATAGAATGTCAACTACAAATTGGAATCTTATCACGTCAATTCTGCTCGCATAGCAATCAATATAATTATTACAACGACGACTACATCGGACATTTTGGTATTTTTATATGACTGGTTTATAGTATATCGACAACAAATTTGAAACGACTTTGAATAAATTTATTTCATTTTATCGACTTTAAAACACGGTGTTTAAAAGAGAAGACAATTCTTATAAAAATTAATAAAGGCAGGACAAAATATTTCCATTTATGATAGACACATACTAATTATGAAATGGTTAAATGCTCGCAAGTAATGTCTAATAAAACAATAAATATATTTTTTCACTCTCAATGTAATGGTAGGGAGGAAATTATCTGGACTGGGGCGTGCAAGGTTTTTTATTGGACGGCGAGCCGTCCTTGATTGGCAAAAACCTTTCCCGCATTCTGTGCATTTAAATGGCTTCTCCTTCGAGTGTATGTACCTGGGACGACATTTTGGGTTCAAAGGTCCGTGTTGGATTTCAAATGAAGAAGGCTTTTAATAAATTACAATAATTTCTGAAAGTATTTCGGCAAACCCAATTTTCATGCAGTGCGTAATAATTCCGAAATATTAACACTTTTATCTGTGAGAAATGCAAATGTATTATCAGCAATATGCGGCAACTTATAATGATGAGTGGACGGGACTGGATAAATCTTTCATAGATTTTTCAAACATGCTACCCTAACATCAACTAAAAGAACAGCTATTAATTGATTATCACATATAGTGGGTTAACAGCTTTATTTGACCCGCATATTTACGATAAAATGTAGATTTTAGAGACTTTAACCAAATCTAAAATAACCAACCAAACGACTTATTGTTAGATTTATCAGCCAATCACTAATCAAAGGATCGGGCGTTTCTTTCCTTTCCACCCTTTGACAAACTTGTATCCAAGTTCTGGCGTTTTCAGTATCATGTAACGCAAGTGAAACTTACTTGTGGTCCCGTAGGTGGTCTTGACGACGGAACGCCTTTTTGCAAATATCACAAACGTAGGGTCGTTCGTCGGTGTGGGTTCGCTCGTGGATCAATAAGTTGTAACTTTTGGTGAAATGTCTGAAATGGAAGGTTGATTGGATATAATGGTTGGATGGCAAGATGGCGTATAACAAATACAATCTACAGTCGGGTTTCATAAGTTATTTGTCAAACATGGTGGATACATTGTTACACTTTGCATTGCAATCAATCAAATCACACCAAGTTTCAAACCCAAGGTGGGCTCATTATTCGGACCGTTTTTGTACAGGAGTACCAATATGTATCGCGTTAACCATTCGGCCACTCGACCGTGCGAGATTCGAACAACGATCACTAAGTCACTCATGCGAAGACACGACATCTAGTAGGCTAATGTCGGTATCGACTGATGACGCACGGTGGCGCACACTAGAACTGAGCTTAACGGACTAAAATAATCGTTGTTGCCATGTCTATGACGCGAGCTTAGTGATATGATGATTCAGTTCACACTTTGGTTTTCCCAATAAAATGATTATAAGATCGAATGAACGGGAAAATGCGACAAAAGTACAAATTACTATAATAATGTAACAAAGTAATAAAACCAGTCGAACCTGCCACAGTATTTGCAGATAAACTCTCGCTTTGGTTTGAGAGATTTCCCTGTTCGTCGGCCTCTGCCCTTGCTGCAGCTGGGATTTGTCTTATCGTGCTCTGTACCGCGATCTAGCGGCAGCTGGTTTGATAAATTCAACCCAGGGTAGAAGAACGGAGGTTTTAACTGGTACGGCAGATGTGGCCTGCATAATATGGATGTTAAACTTACGGTCGCTGTGGGCGAATGGTTAATGCGAACCGATACAATATACCGAATTATATCCTTAGTCTTAAGGACGAGTCCATTATGGGTTCGAATCTAAGCATGAAAATATATATATATAACTGTTATAACATTTCTACACCAATCCCGAGCTAAACGGGGGATTCGTACTGATAATGGAACTTCAGTCGAATGGCCGGGGGGAAAGCCAGATTGTCTAGTTTGGCTGAAAGTCTTTTTGCCATTATTACTTTCAGTTCTTAGGAAAGTCACCACACGTTTCCTTGATACAGTAATTTACGTATAGATCTCCCAACTAATCAAACATGCAACAAACGACGATAGAAAACCCCATTATAGCAATGAGTAATCTGACGTCTTTCAGTGATATAACGTTTTTCGTCCGAAATATAAATAATAGAAAGTCAAAGGACACAGTTATTTTGATCGTTATTTTAAACCTGAACAAAAAAATTATAAACTATTAATCATTGCAATCAACACATTTGAACAATTTAACCTTAATTACGGGGTTGGACATTATTAGCTAGAACCCAGGTAAATCTTATTACTATAAATATAAGCTCAACCCCTGAACAATTGTATAAAGAATCTTTTATTCCTGTAAGACCCACTTACTGCTTAAAGTTCATTGTCGGATCAAGTGCGACTTGCTGGTTCAATGCAACTATCTGACGTAACAGATTAGCGTAGCTCTGGGTCACGTGATTGTAGTTGATTGGTGGGATTGGGAATCGTGACGTAATTGGGGGGTTTCCAAGAAAGTTGATCGGATGTGAACTCTACTCGCCATCTAACTGTTGAAAAAATATATGTTTCTTGATAATATACTCAAGCGGGGCAGTCGTATTGTCGAAGTCGTCATAAAATCTACCATTTAAAAACAAACCACCTGACGTTTCCATCATATGTTCGAGACTTAGCAATAGAAGGGAATTTACGTCATTGCAAATCGCGTTATTCACGTCATACACACGACTCACCATTGCTTGTCTGAACAACGGCGAGTTAAGGAAATATGGAGATGATGTCATCACGGCGTGTGACATTATGGTATTAAACGGCCACGATGACGTAGATACAATCGGATGATGTATGGGTGACGTATTGATGACGTCATGATGATCAACTTGATAACTGTCCATTATTTGTCTCTTTGATGGCGCTGAGGATGAAATTTATTAATATGTGTGCGTCATTATATTATGTATGAAATGCACGTGATGATTTAACACTTAAAAGAAATAAAAAAATTACCCAGGGAAATACCCTTAAAATCGGATTTAGTTCTCTAATTATGATTGTGACAAGCATGCCATGTTGCTCCGAAATCTAGCAAAAGGAGTAATGAAATGGCAATAAAAATTTGACATTTGTAACAGAACATGGTCTAGATAAGCAGAAACCAAAATTTGGGTAATGAATCAAGGGAAATTCCCCTGAGACGTTAAAAACCAAAACATTCAGATTTGGTTAAATGTTAGACCATTAGACACTTTAGGCCAATTAAAACAAAGAAAACATTTGCTTAGAGTAATTCTCCTAAAAACGAAGATATGTTCCTGAATTATGATTGTGACAGGCATGTCATATCGCACTGACATCTCCAACAAGAAGTCGACAAATCGCATTAAAACTTTAAGAATTGTTACATAACATGGCCAACATATGTAAAAACAGAAACTCATCTACTAAACCTAGGGAAATTTCTTTATTTCATTACAGCGCTTAAAAAGGTTTAATTTAAAACATTTAAGGTAAAATGTTCGTAAATTAAGATGTTATGTCTTTTTTTAACTACACATTGAAAAGAGGTTTGGTTGGACAACTATGGGACCCATGCGTTAATGCTTGCAGAAACAAACTACATACTCAGTGTATGAAATACAAATTGTGGTTAGGGACCCTGTAGCATGAATATATGGCATACAAAATGTGTTTTACAAATGGTGGTGGTTAAACACGTGGTTGACACTCTATAGTTATACTTAAACTTATATTTTAATGATTTCGAAATCTTCTCAGTTTCGGGGATTTTTCGTTGTTGGAATAAAATATATTTTAAAGTTTATGTGTTTTAACTTTTAAAAGCTTTAGAATGTACCGATGTGACATATATTTATTGCGCAAATTAACAAGTGGCTATGATGCTCACGCCATTCTGCTCACGCCATTCTGACGTCATTATTATCTACGTCACTTCCGAGGTGGAATTTGTCATCATTGGTGTACGAGTATCGCTGTTACTATGGCAACCTTCCGACGATGTCAAATTTTGACGTCATGTATGACGTCAGCGGTCCTTGATAACGCATGTGTTTTTAAATTTGAAGTGGTACAAACTTGTTCCAGAGTCGAATAACGAAGTCGAAACGACATGATCTTCCGGGCGGTAGTGATTGCTTTTTGAGGAGCCAGCAACAGATATGTTAGGATTTCCCACATCCATTGCTCGGTAAGGCACCGACTCGACTGCAAGCCTCATCCTGTGTCGCACTATAACAGGTGGCGGAAGGATTTCTTTCTAAGCTGATATTGCAAAATCAATTTTTTGTAACATATCGTGCTTGAAGCGTTTCTCCTAATTTCTATCGCGGTTTAGTAGGTTTGTTGAATTTACCTAACTCTGTAATAATTTAATGTTTATTAATCAGATATGTAGTGTGAAACAAATGCATTTGTAAAGTAAACAGTGACACGACAGACAATTATCTGAAATCCTGACCTTTCTATATCCCAATCAAATGTCACCTCCCAAACAATTAGACACACGTGGATTCATATCACAACAGATGTTACGTCTAAACGTGAAATGGAACAATGAAATCGATATTTTCAGACAACTATTCAAAAGCTGCTACGATACTTTTAGCCTAAGTTCATATGTTTGCAAGATCTTTGTAAATTACATCGCCTTCTGTATGAACTATTCATATAGTGTTCGACTACAGTATGTGGCGTGAGAAGATTATCTTTTTAGTCTAAAACGAGAATCATTACTATGATAATGCACAAGGCGTAACATAAAGATTAACGTGGCGATATTTAATGCTCGTGATTCTCACCTTTTGACCGGAGTTTCGTATAAATTGTCCAGCTGTTTCATCGGATCATTGTGGTGAGTTTGATCCGATGACCTGTTCGGTATCCTGCAGAGTTTTGCGTTGTGGTATCGCTTTATTTCCATGCTTTACATATTGTGAAGCGGTTAGGAATCTGGTTGTGTGTTGTACAAGTTGCTTATGAAAGTTACCGCACTGGAAGTGCTGGTAAATTTTGTTGTTTTAAAACGCTGTGGTGTTGCGTGGTTGATGCGATTAAAACTACTAACCTGAGCGAACCAAGGTGGTTGTTCCCCCAATCCGATACCACGATTCGTTGTTTTATTATGGTTCGCTTGTCTATGAGACTGCATGAAAAAATAAATAATGACGCATATCAATAAGACATTTCGTGTTCACAGTTGAAGTAAACAGGTTTTCCTGGCTACCTCATCACCTTTGGTATATCTTATACAAAGTGTATTTGTTTTTGCGAACAGAAACTAATAGGTTACTAAGTTACCAATCCATACTTGATATCCATGTTTTTCTAATATAAATATTACCGTTTCTTTACAAAAAATGCAAAATATAAAAACAAAAAATTAATGGATTTACATTATTGGAGATTTTCGGGATTATATTTATCCAACATTAGTTACTGCATATCTAATACATATTAGTTAACGCCTCTAAAAGTTTAAACATATATCCTTGTTATTATGGGGCGTTAAAACAAGTTAATCACTAGATTGAGTGCTGTTAGGTTTGGGGGATTTCCCGGAAAATGTTTATGGTGGTACGGGGAAATCCCAATTGTTTTACTTGGCATTAAATTAACTAGGAATTCGTGGTTGTTTTAAGTCTTTAGATGTTTTATACACGTGGTAATAGTGTATTCTGTTTATAATGCAGTGGTTTTATGCGGTAACTCGCGGTATGATACTTGCAATTGTTCTTTTCTTAGTTTATTTCACTTATTTACAACTTTCTTCACAATTTAAAGTGATTTAGAATTTTGTGGTAAATATCACTTTCCAATGCGCAGATATCGGCGAATACACTCAAAAAGCTGAAATTAAGCAAGTAACATTTTTTCGATAGCAGGAATTTCTATTGGGTTTTTGGTAAATTTAATAGGCAGGTTATGTGCATGCCAGTTAGGAATCTGTAAAGTTTCAACCTGATTCGATAACCCATTCTACTCGATGACCTGGTGACCGGATATGTGGGGTTCATGGTTATATCGTATTTGCGCATATTGCTGGCAATAAATCTGTCATTGCGATCCCCATCTAACCGTACTCAGCCAAAACTCATTGCAATCCAACTCGTTATAAAAGTTTAGCACCCCTGCTTTTCTTTTAGCTCTTCTTATCGGGGCAAGCGCATTTGGCCGCTCGTCGCTAAACCAAAAGGTCACTTTAGGCTGTCCGTTCAAGTTTGTAAAGTCGGTGCTTGTCTAAGTCTGACTCCAGTAACTTGCAGCATAAAATTCATACAATTGACTTTAGACGCACGGAAATAGTTTATTCTGTAAGCTGCATTCTAGCACTAAGAATGCAGCGCATATAACGCGATTGGTGGCAATGTCTTATGTACGGCATACACAACAGTATATATAGCAAGGAGGGAAGAACTTTGACGCCCATCTTAATCGTTCACATACGGGTTCTACAAACAATATACGTGATCATTATACATAAACAATTATATTAGTTCCCATAAGCATCGATTCACCACAAAAGTTTGTTTGTTTTCAGATTACGAGCCAAGAGTGTGCAGTACATGCAGTTTAACTAATTGATTGGACATGTCCGGAGCTGCGACTCCAAGCAAGAGGTGCTAAAGACCGTATTCCAGAACACGTTTCTGGTAATGAATTAGGCTAATGATCAAAACAGCTGGCTACGTATGGCATAATGTGGGAAGGATAATTTAGGAAACATTGGTGCCGATATTAACGTTGATTGACAGGCCAGCGGAAATCGGAACAAAGGAATTTGGAACAGGCACTGCTGTGCATGCACTGGGGGCTCATTTTAACAATTTTAAACGACTTAATATAATGCGCACAAACATTTTACACAAACCGCGAATTCACAACATTTGCCTCTCACCAACGTGACGCAAAACAAAATATGCTCTGTTTGGAACCAAAGGCAAAATCGATGAATATGATACATTATAAACAGGTATATATAAGATATCCACTACAAATCGATAGTAAACTTCAATGGTAATAAGAAAACAAGTATTTACATCCACCACACACCGTTTTCCGGGAAGCCCATTCAACACTCAGCCGCGCTTTAACGCATACTTGTAGCAATAAAATGAACTAATAAGTAAATCCATTTGAACGTTTATTGAATATATGGAACAATAATTAATTCAACATTTGAACAATATAAGCGTTTATTGAATATATGGAACAATAATTAATTCAACATTTGAACAATATAAGCGTTTATTGAATATATGGAACAATAATTAAATCAACATTTGAACAATATAAGCGTTTATTGAATATATGGAACAATAATTAAATCAACATTTGAACAATATAAGCGTTTATTGAATATATGGAACAATAATTAAATCAACATTTGAACAATATAAGCGTTTATGGAATATATGGATATAATTAAATCAACATTTGAACAATATAAGCGTTTCATGTGAATGATATGGAACAATAATTAAATCAACATTTGAACAATATAAGCGTTTATTGAATATATGGAACAATAATTAAATCAACATTTGAACAATATAAGCGTTTATGGAATATATGGAACAATAATTAATTCAACATTTGAACAATATAAGCGTTTATTGAATATATGGAACAATAATTAATTCAACATATAAACAATATAAGCGTTTATTGAATACATGGAACAATAATTAAATCAACATTTGAACAATATAAGCGTTTATTGAATATATGGAACAATAATTAATTCAACATTTGAACAATATAAGCGTTTATGGAATATATGGAACAATAATTAAATCAACATTTGAACAATATAAGCGTTTATTGAATATATGGAACAATAATTAAATCAACATTTGAACAATATAAGCGTTTATGGAATATATGGATATAATTAAATCAACATTTGAACAATATAAGCGTTTATTGAATATATGGAACAATAATTAAATCAACATTTGAACAATATAAGCGTTTATTGAATATATGGAACAGTAATCAAATCAACATTTGAACAATATAAGCGTTTATTGAATGTATGGAAAAATAATTAAATCAACATTTGAACAATATAAGCGTTTATTGAATATATGGAACAATAATTAAATCAACATTTAAACAATATAAGCATTTATTGATTATATATGGAACAATAATTAAATCAACATTTGAACATTATACGCGTTCAATGAATACAATATAATTAAATCAAAACACGCCTTAAAGAATGTATTGATAATACAGGGTTTAATTTATTCCCTCAGTGAACATATATCACCAACATAAACATAATATAGGAATGATGATGTTAGATATATTTGGTTGTGCCTTGTATACGATGGGTCAGTTGTGCTGCATAACTGTACGTAGCTCCAGTGTGGTATCAGTGCTTTATAGCTTGGTACAGTACAGACATATCGACAATGTTAGGATATTATACATTTGTGTTTTTTCTTTTTTCTTTTTGAATCAGTAACCACTTGTTTTGGTTCAGTGATCGCGGATTTGTATTCTTCAAACCACACTTTGAGATCATTAATCTCATGTCCTTCTAAAATGAAATCCTGAAAGAAAATTTAAAAGAAGGTAAAACATGTGGTTAAGCCACAATACTTTACTTATATTTTACAGATTAAACAAAAAAGAAAAAAAACTTGCACATTCTGATTTGGCAACTAATATTCTATTAAATAAAAAAAAAGTAAATACAAATGATACACAACAGCATTTTAAAAAATATTTCAATAAGAAAATGGTAGGTATTTTGTCGACTATTCTTGATTGAGGTTTGGTTTAGTTGTCAAATCACCGATAAGCTATATTAGTAAACCGCAGCGTGCAGTGTTTTTTTTTTTGATTTTGTGGTTTAAGCAAGCATTGATTAAAATTAAATGTAACTTAATTTCCATATTTATTTATCATAAACTTCAATAGGGTATTAATTATTAGAAATCTTTTTTTATTTTTTATGCGTTTGTATCATGGAAACAAAAACAAACCAAACTAGTTGATTAGTTGCACTGTCCAATTACACCACCCAAATGCATATGACGCATACCCATTGTGGTATGTATAGGGTACAGAGAGTAGGGCCAGGTGTTAGTTTGAGGGATAATTTAACTTACGGAGGTGACACAATGTGGCAAACAAGTTGGTGTGATGTATTTTAAAGTCAGCCGCATAAAAATATCAAGATTTGGGAGGGGGTGTGGGGATCTTGTAGTAGTGATAAGTATATCTAGTGATTGGGGCAGGGTAATATTGTGGTATGGACTTGTCGGTACTTGAAATAAGTGGGCAGGGTATAAAAGAAGTAATGTGTGTGTTTCATGACAATAAAGCTCATTATAAACAACTCAGTCCATTTTACACACAACCGCGCAGAAAGTAGTCAGGGTGAAGATCGAACCGAGAACCTGTCTGGTTATAACCTCCACTCTTGTATATGAGCTATTGTATGAAGTAACCTGGTTCCAACCATAACAGTTGGCTCCCATTTTGGTGCTTCCATTTGATGGTTATTATTTATTAACAGTTCAAGTGGAACAAAATATTTAATTATTTAAACATTAGTTTCTTTTCATGCCAAAAATTAGTTTTAAAATATTGAAATACATATTTTTTTGGGTGTGTATACAAAAAGTTACATAGCCTATTATATTTATTCCTATTTTAAAAGTGAAAATTGCCATATATTAAATAAACAAATGAAATAAGATAATTTCCATGATGATTATCCAAACAACCAAAGTAATCTTAAATCATTGAAGTTCCATAAAGTAATCAGACACAACATCACATGAAACTGAGGCTTACCTGGGGAGAAGGGAGTTGTTGTATTGCTTCTTGCAACATACGTTGACCTTCTGGTGAAAGTATGTTCCAGTCCAAATCCAGTTCCGATATTTTGTCAACACACCCAGCCAGACATTGTGCTGCGTGGTCATCCAACATCCAATCGCTCCTCACTGTAAGTTTGATCTGTGTGGAACAGGAATGGTAAAACTCCACAATGTATATGGCATATGGATTAAATTATTTATATACTAATTATATATCAATCAAACCAACTTGAATATTCATTTGAAATATAACAAGTTATAACAACTTAGCAGCGTGGATGTTGGGGGCAAAACATGATTTGATATCTTTGTACATTTTATTAATATAGTAGCCCGTGTTGGAACTGTATGTTGATTCGCTTGTGATAGTTGTTACAGCAGGGTATCCTGGAACTTAACCAAATTATTCAAGAAAGATTTTAGGCAATCTGAACCGAGTAGCTTAAAAACGAGATAATCAAATTTGGTTATTTTGACATGTGATCATTCAAAACAAAAAATATCCATAACTTCTTGTTGAAACTGCCAAAGTTTGGTCTTGTTGGAAAGCTAACTAATATTAATATATCTTTTAAAAACACGAACAAGTTTTAAACAGCAACATACCTTTGTAATTGCAGTTTTTAAGTAAACTTTTCCTGGAGTTTATGACTATTTGCGTTAATTTTTAGGTAAAATTATTTCAAAATACAAACGATTTGTTTCGTAATACCACGTTTTTGGGGGATTTGATTATCTTTATTGATATTGGCCACTTTATTCTTTAACATTTTTTATAAAAAAAAATTGGTATGGGCATACGTAAGTGACGTAATAATATTGTAATGATGTCATCAAACCAAAATTAATTGAGCAAATTTGTAAAAATAAGTTAAGCCGTTTTGTCAACTGATGAACCACTGCATTAATTTATAAGAAAGGATATGACGTGGACGCCCGGATTATGAGGTCATCAAAAATATAAAAACTTCAGAATTTTTGAAAATTTTATTTCGTTAACGACACACAAGTTGATGTGATGTATATTAATATAATCAGCCGCATCATAATATTATGCTTTGTGAGGGGGTGTGGGTAGTAGTGATGAGGATATCTAGTGATTGGGGCAGGGTAATATTGTGGTATGGGTTTGTCGGTAATTGAAATAAGTGGGCAGGGTATAAAAGTGGTAATGTGCGTGTTTTATGACAATAAATGTAATTATAAAAAACTCAGTCCATTATACAGACAACCGCGCAGAAAGTGGTCAGGGTGAAGATCGAATCGAGAACCTGTCTGGTTATAACCTCCACTCTTGTATATGGGGTATTGTATGAAGTAACCTGGTTCCAATCATAAGAGTTGGCTTTTATTTTGGTACTTCCATTTGATCGTCATTATTTATTAACTGATCAAGTGATACCAAATTTTTGATTATTTAAACACTAGTTTTTTTCATACTAAAATTTAGTTTTAAAATTCATGATTTCATGTTTTATAATAAAGATATATATTACAACAAAGTTATATATATGGCATTTTCTCCTTATTTGTCTATGCACATAGGTAATATAATCTATAATGTATACTTTTGTTTAATATTTTGTGTTTATTCAAAAAAGTTGTATAATGTATTTTTAATTATTTTAAATATAAAATTTTCAGCATATTTATTTTAATCAGACACAACATCACATGAATCTGAGGCTTACCTGGGAAGAAGGGAGTTGTTGCATTGCTTCTTGCAACATACGTTGACCTTCTGGTGAAAGTCTGTTCCAGTCCAAATCCAGTTCCGATATTTTGCCAACACACCCAGCCAGACATTGTGCTGCGTGGTCATCCAACCCCCAATAACTTCTCACTGTAAGTTTGATCTGTGTAGAACAGGAATGTTAAAACTCCACAATGAATATATCCAGTGGATGGAATTATTTATATTATATCCTAATCATATATCAATCAAACCAACTTAAATATTCATTTAAAATATAACAAGTTATAACAACTTAGCAGCTGGAATATTGGGGGCAAAAATGATTTAATATCTTTGTACATTTTATTAATATAGTAGCCTGTGTTGGAACTGTATGGTGATTGGTTGGCTATAGTTGTTACAGCAGGGTTTCCTGGAACCAAATTAAACAAGAACGGTCTACCATACAACCTTCCATAGCTTCTCACTGTAAGTTTAATCTGTGTAGAACAGGAATGGTAAAACTCCACAATGAATATGGAATATGGATTAAATTATTTATATACTAATTATATATCAATCAAACCAACTTGAATATTCATTTGGAATATAACAATTTATAACAAATTAGCAGCTGAAATGGTGGGGCAAAACATGATTTGATATCTTTGTACATTATATTAATATAGTAGCCCGTGTTGGAACTGTATGGTGATTCACTGGTGATAGTTGTTACAGCAGGAGATCCTGGAACTTAATCAAATTATACAAGGAATGTCTTAGGGAATCTGAACCAAGTAGCTTAAAAACAAGATAATTAAATTTGGTTATTTTGACATGTGATCATTCAAAATAAAAAATATCCATAACTTCTTGTTGAAACTGCCAAAGTTTGGTCTTGTTGGAAAGCTAACTAATATTAATATATCTTTTAAAAACAGGAACAAGTTTTAAACAATATTATACGTTTATAATTGAAGTTTTTATGGAAACTTTTCCTTGTGTTTATGACTATTCAATTTAATTTTTAGGTAAATTTTTTTTAAAAAACAAATGATTTTTTTCGTAATACCTTGTTTTTGGGGGATTTAAATATCTGATATTGGCCACATTATTCTGTAATATTTTTTGTTTAAAAAAATGGGATGGGTGTACGTAAGTGACGTAATAATATTGTAATGATGTCATCAAACCAAAAATACTGGAGCAAATTGGTAAAAATAAGTTAGGTCGTTTTGTCAACTGATGAACCACTGCATTAATTTATAAGAAAGGATATGACGTGGACGCCCGGATCGTGATGTGATCAAGAAAATATAAACTTCAGAATTTTTGAAAAATTTGTTTTAGTAACGGTCCACAATTTGGTGTGATGTATTTTAATAAATCAACTGCATTAAAATATTATGCTTTTGTAGTGGGTGTGGGTAGTAGTGATGAGGATATCTAGTGATTGGGGCAGGGTAGTATTGTGGTATGGACTTGTCGGTAATTGAAATAAGTGGGCAGGGTATGAAAGTAGTGATGTGTGTGTGTTTCATGACAATAAAGCTCATTATAAACAACTCAGTCCATTTTACATACAACCGCGCAGAAATTGGTCAGGGTGAAGATCGAACTAAGAACCTGTCTGGTTATAACCTCCACTCTTGTATATGAGCTATTGTATGAAGTAACCTGGTTCCAACCATAACAGTTGGCTCCTATTTGCTGCTTCCATTTGATGGTTACTATTTATTAACTGTTCAAGTGGAACAAAATATTTAATTATTTAAACATTAGTTTCTTTTCATGCCAAAAATTAGTTTTAAAATATTGAAATACATAGTTTTTTGGGTGTGTATACAAAAAGTTACATAGCCTATTATATATTTATTCCTATTTTAAAAGTGAAAATTGCCATATATTAAATAAACAAATGAAATAAGATAATTTCCATGATCATTATCCAAACAACCAAAGTAATCTTAAATCATTGAAACTCCATAAAGGAATCATACAAAGCATCCCCTGAAACTGAGGCTTACCTGGGGAGAAGGGAGTTGTTGTATTGCTTCTTGCAACATACGTTGACCTTCTGGTGAAAGTGTGTTCCAGTTCAAATACAGTTCCGATATTTTGCCAACACACCCAGCCAGACATTGTGCTGCGTGGTCATCCAACCTCTCATAGTTTCTCATTGTAAGTTTGATCTGTGTGGAACAGGAATGTTAAAACTCCCCATATATATCCTGTGAATTAAATTATTTGTATCCTAATCATATATCCATCAAACCATTTGAATATTCATTTGAAATATAATAAGTTATAACAACTTAGCAGCTGGAATATTGGGGGCAAAACATCGCTGATGATAGTTGTTACAGCAGAGTATCCTGGAACTTATTATACAAGAACTGTCTTAGGGACGAGCCCATAATGGGTTAGAAGCTTGACAGATTTAACAAAAATATAACCGAATGGTACACCGGCATTTTAAAAATGTCCTAGTAATAAGAAAATGGTGGCTACGTCGAAGATTTATACTTGATTTGGTTAAGCTGTCAATTAAATCCCCGAGAGTCTATGTAGTAAAGGAGTGGTACCTTTAATCATGTGGTTTATAAGCAAGGACAGTGTAACGTTTTAAAGTTTCTTTTGGGTATATGTGTTGTAATTTTATAACATTTTACCAGTTTATTAAAATACATCTTAGGTTTGACGGCCACACCTTGACTACACCCACTCCAAATAACTAATTTGATTATAGACATGTTTTAACGAAAGTAGTTTTGTCGTATTTTTCCAGTTTTTTAATTGATATAAAAGTCTCTGTCTCTGTTGCGTGTTTTTATCGTGGAAAGAATAATAAACCAAACTCGTTGATCAGTTGCACAGTCGTACACCACACAAATGCATATGCCACATACACAATGTAATAGCTTGCTAACATGGCTGCGGGTGGTTGGTGTCTCGTGTTATAACTTCCTACATTTCCCAAACTCCAGGGATAAACATGAGTATCCTTCCCCACTATGCGATGGGGGCTGCTAAGATTGGGATTGACCAGGTTGTGTCTTGTCGGCAGGTGATGTTATTAATTTGGTTCTTTCTTCTGCATGATGGAATAATGCCAGGAGCATGTGACCGACCTGGACTAGGGTAGGCACAACCGATGAATTTGGGCCGAGTAGCTTAAAGTTGAAATTAGTTTACAAGGAACAAGTTACTTAATGGTGTGGACGACATCTATTTTACTTTAACCAAGCCGCCCACACGAGGTCAGAACGTCACCAATGCTCTACAAAATGGCGGAAGGGGACGGGTTTGTGTCACCCCATGTGTACGAGGGGTAGGTGGTCTAAGTGTTAGTTTGAAGGATAATTTAATCAACAAATGTGGCAAAAAATGAAACACACATATTTTATTGCATTGGTGATGATGTTACAAACATGGAGGAATTTGTGAATGTTTGTTGAAACCAGTCGGACACAGTAGTGATGAGGATATCTAGTGGTTGGGGCAGCGTAATATTGTGGTATGGACTTGTCGGTAATTGAAATAAGTGGGCAGGATATAATAGTGGTAATGTGTGTGTTTCATGACAATAAAGCTCATTATAAACAACTTAGTCGATTTTACACACAATTGCGCAGAAAGTGGTCAAGGTGAAGATCGAACCGAGAACCTGTCTTGTTATAACCTCCACTCTTGTATATGAGCTATAGTATGAAGTAACCTGGTTCCAACCATAACAGTTGGTTCCCATTTTGGTACTTTCATTTAATGGTCACTATTTATTTGATGGTAATTATTTATTTAATTGCGTTAATAATTTTCTTGTGTTTGTGTAAAAAGAAACTTATATTATGCGTATTTATCTATTTTAACTATAAAATAAACAAATGAAATAAGATAATTTCAAGCCTAAGTAATCCTAAATAAATGAAACTCAATTCCTGTAAACCACATCATTCACACCACACACATGAAACTGAGGCTTACCTGGGGAGAAGGGAGTTGTTGTATTGCTTCTTGCAACATACGTTGACCTTCTGGTGAAAGTCTGTTCCATTCCAAATCCAGTTCCGATATTTTGCCAACACACCCAGCCAGACATTGTGCTGCGTGGTCATCCAACCTCTCATAGCCCATTGTAAGTTTGATCTGTGTGGAACATGAATGTTAAAACTACACAATGAATATATCCTATTAATTATGTTTAACTAGTGAGTCTCAACCACACATTTAACCACCACTATTTGTAAAACACACGTTGTATGCCATATATTTATGCTACAGGGTCCATCGTGTGAATTGTATTATATGTTTAATAATCTATTATGATATCATAAAAAACAAACCAGTTTGAATATTCATTTGAAAAATAACAAGTTACAACAACTTGGCAGCTGGAATATTGGGAGAAAAACATGATTTAATATCTTTGCACATTTTAATAATATAGTAGTTTATTATTAAACGGTACACCGGCATTTAAAAAATGTCATAGTAATAAGAAAATGGTGGGTACTTCGTTTATAGTTGATTATGGTTTGGTTGAGCTTTCAATTAAATCACTGAGAAGCTACGTAGCAAACCAAGCAACAATACGTTACTTATATTTTAACCGCAGACAGTGTTATCACACGAGAAATTGCCAGCATAACTCGCATCCACCAATACTGAATCTATTGCAGCGTGATGTTTATGGTGAAGAAATTTGTTATATTTAAATAAAACCCATTAATCTATTGAATTCATGCAATCTAAGCGCCCTAGTAAAAGACACAGTCAAATAACTTTTAGGCAGTTTTAAACCTACAACACTAACCCACCAAGCTACTCTACCAGACAACACCACCTTAACCACAACAATGTGTTATTAAACTATGAAGTGCAGTTTCGGTGCTTTTATACCTTTTCACAATGTTTATCATAAACAAGCATGGCCCATTTTATTCAGATATCATCTATGAAACTAAACTTAATATTGTGGTAGGGACTTATGGTAATTGAAATAAGTCGGCAGGTCATAAATGCGGCAATATGTTTTATTATGACAATAAAGCTCATTATGAACAACTAAGTTCATTTTACAGAAAACAAATAAATATTACAACAAATTTAAATTATGCATATTTAATAACAGTTAACTGGGAACATTAGTAAGTCAGGTGGCAGGATGGATAACGCACCCAATTCATTATTCCTATTATTATAGAAGAACAGTCTTAGGGACGAGCCCGTAAAGGATTTGAACCCTGGCCAGATTAAACAAAAAAGACAAAATTGTCCATTTATCTGTTTTGGCAACTAATATTCTATTAAATAACAAATAAAGTAAATCCAAATGATACAACAGCAGTTTAAAACATATCTTAATAGGAACATGGTAGGTATTTCGTAGACTACACTTGATTAAGGTTTGATTGAGCTGTCAATCAAATCACCGAGAAGTTACATAGCAAACCACAGCGTGAAGTGGTATCTTTGATCTTGCGGTTTATAAGCGAGGACGGGTTAATGTTGAGTTGTAAT
Organism: Ciona savignyi; assembly: GCA_000149265.1. NCBI lineage: Eukaryota > Metazoa > Chordata > Ascidiacea > Phlebobranchia > Cionidae > Ciona > Ciona savignyi. Next base: position 388,901 of record CH002093.1, on the reverse strand, counting down.
GCAATTCCCACATTTATTTATCATTATCTTTATAATAGTAATATATATTAAGGATCTTTTTTTATTTGTTATAGAAATATTAAACTTTCTGCAAATGGTTTTTAAGGCTTTTATGTAGTGATATGAATTTTATAAAAATGTTTCTAATACATCGCAGGTTTAAGGGCCACCCCTTGACAATAGACTCATTCTAAATAATTAATTTGATTATAGACATGTTTTAACAGATGTAGTTTTGTCGTGTTTTTCTAGTTTTTCAAATGATATAAAAATCTCTGTTCTGTTGCGTGTTTTCATAGTGAAAACAAAACCATTTGAAATATATTAAAAAAACTAATGAAATAAAATATTTTCTATCATGATTAAACATTCCAAATTCCAAAGCAATCTTAAATCATTGAAACTCCATAAAGCAATCACACACAACATCACATGAAACTGAGGCTTACCTGGGGAGAAGGGAGTTGTTGTATTGCTTCATGCAACATACGTTGACCTTCTGGTGAAAGTATGTTCCAGTCCAAATCCAGTTCCGATATTTTGCCAACACACCCAGCCAGACATTGTACTGCATGGTCATCCAACCTCTCATCATCCAACCACCCACCGCTTCCCACTGTAAGTTTGATCTGTGTAGAACAGGAATGTTGTTAAAACTCCACAATGGATATGTATTGTGAAATCATGGTTTGGAAGGGGGTGTGGGGATCTTGTAGTAGTGATGAGGATATCTAGTGGTTGGGGCAGCGTAATATTGTGGTATGGACTTGTCGGTGATATGGCCGATATCCACGTGCCGCTAGTCCCCAGACAATCATTTTAATTGTGACGTCACTCCGCCGATTACGGTTCATTGAGTGCACGCGCGTGTGAAGCATTGTCCTTTGCGTTAAAGTCATTGTTCTTTTCAGTAACGCCGTTGTTCACTTGCAGGGTTTATTTCGCCATTGTTTGGTTATTAATTCACTTATTTATCATTGTACAGACACGAACTAGGATTCTACACCGCTTATCTATCTAAGTAATAAAATCGCTTTTAAGATAAAACCGCATGTTAATTGCAAACAAGAGGCCAGACTTAACAATGGCGACGAGGTAAAGAAACGGGCATCAGAAAAGAAAAATCCTAGTTCAGTGCAACCAGCGAATATCCAAAGAACCTCTCAACCTGCTATTAATATGGAAGTGCCAGCATTCTCGCTAGCAAAGTTCGATCCTGAAAGTCATCGAAACAACGTATTCGACGCTTTCACAGAATATGTGGATTCGTTTGAATTCGAATACGAAGCAATAGCCAAAGAACCGCCGGCTAGCGTGGTCGACAAAGAACATTGGATAGATGTCCAGAAGAGAAAAACTTTCATGGGAAGGTACGCATCACGGGTTTTTCAAATAGAATACAAAGACACAATACCAGAAGCGGAAAGATCAGATCTCAAATTCTCGGATATGGTGCGCAAAATGCTAGCAAGATTCGAACCAGCAAAGAATTACACCCTGGCTAACTATGACTTTCATAAACTCACCCAGGGACTGGAAGAAAGTTTTGATGTGTTCGCCAACCGCTTAAGACATGAATCTCAGTCATGTCGCTTTAAATGTGCACACGATGATTGCAATGTCCCCGAGATAATGATTCGAGACCAAATAGTTATCGGCACAACAAATGATGACATCCGCTGCAACGCTCTCAAGAATCAGTGGGACCTACAGCAACTGCTTGAGAACGGCAGGAAGATTGAGGCAGCCACACATAGTGCGCAGCGCATCGCCAATGAGCAAGGCAACAGAGAGTCGCACATCTCAAGAGTAAAACCCGGGAAATACTCAGCAAGCCGCAGGACACGCCAACCCACATCACAATGCAAAACTTGCTCAAACAAATCATGTGACGGAGGTAAGAAATGCATCGCTTATAAAATGCAATGTTTCGCATGCAACGGCGTTGGTCATTTTAAAGGCTCACAAACCTGCAAAGCCAATAAAAGAAAAGCCCACAAAAGGACAACTCGGCGGGTTGAACCAAGCTCTGAGAGTGAAACAGCAAGCCAGTGCGGCAGCACATCCGAGGAAACTCTTTCAACTTCATCCAGTGATTCAAGAAGAAAATGTCCTAGTGGAAGAAAACAAAAAGCCAGAATCCATCGAGTGGTAGGCCATAGAATCAAGATACATCGTGCAACACACCAAAGAGCGCGGGGAAATAGCAAAAACTCACGATATCAGGTCAGGGTGGTGATCAAAGAACACGTGGTTCCAGCATTCGCTGACACAGGTGCCGACATTAATGTAATGTCAAGAGAAACAGCGGCGGGACTTGGCAGCTTGTTCCAGCGAAAACAAAAGTAAGGCCTTATGGCTCGAAACCCCTTAAATGCTCGGGATATTATGAAGGGAGCGTGACGTTTGGAGATGCTTTCGCCGCAGCAAGGTTCTATGTAATAAAAGGTAACGTAGAAACCCTTTTGAGTGGCAGCCTATGTGAAGCACTTGGGATCATCAAATTTAACTCGGAACAAAAATACTCTGACGCGCGGGTTCACAGAATCCAATGCAAGAACAGCTTTGAGGAACGCATCATCACTGAATACCCCACTGCATTTCAAGGTATTGGTACATTACGCGATTATCAAGTGAACTTTTATATTGACAAAAAAGTGCCGCCAGTAGCCCAACCTGCGAGACCCATACCATTCTACCTTCGAAACCGCTTCGAAAGGGAGGTAGAAGCGATGCAAGAACAAGACGTCATCGAGGAACACCACGGTCCAGCTCCATGGATATCCAATCCGGTACTCGCTCCCAAAGATAATGGTGGCATACGATTAACAATCGACATGAGAGAAGCCAACAAAGCTATAAGGTCAACGAATATCCCCATCCCTCGTGTCGAGGACATTAAGGTGAAACTGTCGGGATGCAAGGTATTTAGCAAACTTGATTTTAAATCAGCTTTTCACCAGCTTAAGTTAAATCAAGCATCGCGCCGGCTCACGGTTTTCCACGCAGGTAATCGCCTTATGCGATATAAAAGACTTACGATGGGAGCCAAGCCTGCTTCGGGAGAACTCAGTAAAGCACTTCTTCCAATCTTCAGCAACATACCAGGATGTCATGTTATCCACGATGACATTATAATCGCAGGCGCTTCGAAATCTGACCATGATAGAACGCTGGATGTCACAATGAGCAAAATAGTGGAGGCGGGTCTTACGCTGAACCCGGATAAATGCATATTTAGGAAAAATGAAATACCATTTTGGGGCATGATAGTATCACATAAAGGCATCAAGCCAGACCCATCTAAGGTAACCGCCCTTAAAGCAGCCACTTCACCCGAATCGAAAGATGAGTTTATGTCCTTCCTATGCTTTGTTCAATCATTCTCAGATTTCATTCCACACTTATCGCAGCGCACACGGCACTTAAGGGAGCTCACCAGGAAACACACAACTTTTAAGTGGACCAAGCGTTGTGTGGAAGAGTTCAAAGACTTGAAAAATGCGCTCCAAGAGGAAACGGTGATAACCTACTTCAACCCCGCCCTTCCGACGTTCATATTCGTTGACGCTCACACAACAGGCCTCTCGGCTATACTCGCCCAAGGGAGTGAACCTGACAAATGCAAGCCAGTGGCCTACGCTAGTCGTGCCACCAGAGCGGAAGAGAGCAGGTATCCCCAATTGGATCTGGAGGCAGCATCGGTCGACTTTGCGCTGCGTCGATTTCGTCCATACATAGCGGGAGGACCTAAGGTCACTGTGGTGACTGACCACAAGCCTTTGATCAGCATTTTTCGCAATACGCGCAAAGGATCCATACGTACCGATCGAATCAAACTACGTCACCAGGATCTATCCTATGAGGTACAATGGTCTCCAGGGGAAACCAACCCGGCAGACTACCTATCTAGACACGCAATACCACTGCGGCAGCTTCCTAAAGAAGTTCAACAGGAAGCGACTGAGCTGGAAAAAACAGTTTGGATGCTGCAGTACAACCCATATACCGAATCCATATCGTTCAATCGGATTATAGAAGAGACGGCAAAAGACAACCTATTAATAACGCTTATGAAATACATTCACAAAGGCTTTATACCGAAGTCCCAAACAAAACTCGCCCCATACAGGAAAATATTGGATGAGCTTACCATTGTGGATCACATGATAATGAAAGGAAACCGGATTGTTTTACCGGAAACATTGTGGAAGAGTGCCGCTGACAAAGCACACCAAGGAGCACACGCAGGAATGACCAGCATGAAGCGGCGAATACGCAGTCACTTCTGGTTTCCAGGCATTAATGCAATTGTGGAGAAAACTGTTAATGCGTGCCACACCTGTCAATTGTTTACCAACAAAACAACGAAAGAGCCTATAAAATCGATCCCATACCCTAAAAAACCGTGGCAGGATGTCAGCATCGACTTATTTGGGCCAACACCTGAAAAAAAACACGTAGTTGTCGTCCAAGATCTGAAAACCAGGTTTCCTGCTGCTACAATGGTTGGGTCAACAGGCGCCAAACACGTAATACCAGCAATTTCCGACATATACACAAACTACGGAAACCCAGATAGCCACCGGACCGACAATGGACCACCATTCAATTCAAAGGAATTTGCAAGTTTCTCGGAGGAACACAATACACAGCACCGAACATCATTCCCATACCACCCTCAAGCAAATCCAGTGGAAACATTCATGAAACCATTAGGAAAGACCCTAAAGGCTGCACATTGGGAACATAAAAACAAACAAAAAGCCATTAACGACCTCCTATCCACGTACCGTTCAACCCCGCACCCATCCACGGGCCAGGCTCCAGGAGACTTGATGTTCGGAGGTGGCTACAAGAAAGACTTCCCAGCTAAAAGTTTAAGTAGGGAAGACGTCACCAGGGCATATGACAAAGATGAATCGGAAAAACAGGAAAGGATGAACAAGGCCAACGCATCCACGCACTGTAAAGCATCACAACTATCACAGGGAGACATAGTTATCACACGAAACATAAAAAAACACAAATTCGACCCCATGTTTGGCCCACACAAATACGAAGTAATCACAACACACAGCAGTGGTGCCATACTAAAAAGAATTTCAGATGGGAAAATTCAAATACGCCACTGCAACGATATTAAACTAGCTACAGCCACAAATAAACCCACTACAGAAAATACCGTTGGACCAGAATGGATAATGGGAGCAACATATGGTAAGCCAAGACATACCGGAACATCTGGATCATGACTCTGATGTAACCACTCACCAAGAGGAACAATCCACTACCATGACTACACAACCAAACGCTCATCAAGACGTCAGCAGTTACCCAAACACACGAGGAAGAAGCCAACGAAAACACGACAAAATCAAACGGGCATTAAAACAGCTTAAGGACTACAACAAGCCAGGATACAAACAATTGGAGGAATAGACTGGTTCCTTTGAAAAAAATGGGAGTACTGATATGGCCGATATCCACGTGCCGCTAGTCCCCAGACAATCATTTTAATTTGGACATCACTCCGCCGATTACGGTTCATTGAGTGCACGCGCGTGTGAAGCATTGTCCTTTGCGTTAAAGTCATTGTTCTTTTCAGTAACGCCGTTGTTCACTTGCAGGGTTTATTTCGCCATTGTTTAGTTTGTAGCGACCTCCCGTCATCTATTTTACATAATGTGTGACGTCATTACGCATTGCTTTTTTCATGTGCTTTTTGTGCCCGTCGTTTTGGGTTTGTGTAACGTGTTCTTTTTCATTGTGTGTTACCGCAAATAAAGACGCTGCCGCTTCACTGGTGACCCCGACCTTCAAAAACGACTTTTTGAAGTTTAACAGATAAAAAATGTTCGAGAAAGAAGACACGCAAAACTCCGTAGCGGTGAAACTTGCAACGTTTTGGACAACGCAGCCAAGAGTGTGGTTCCAGCAAGCTGAAGCACAGTTCGCTCTTAAGAAGGTTACAGTCGAAGCAGACGATTCTTAATTGCCGCATACTCAACCCGACCGATACTCAATTCCGCACATCCACGACTTTTCAGCTCGTTTAGCTGGAGCTCGCGTTTTCTCCAAGGTAGACCTCGTAAGGGGATACCATCAAGTTCCCGTGGCCGAGGAAGATATACCCAAAACCGCTGTCTTAACGCCGTTTGGTTTATTCGAATTCTTACGAATGCCATTTGGGTTAAAGAACGCTGCACAAACATTCCAACGTCTCATGGACACGGTGTGTCAATCCCTGCCTTTCGTTTACATTTATCTCGATGATATTCTCGTGGCCAGCGCATCATTTTCTGAACATCATAAACATTTAAAACAGCTCTTTAAACAGCTTGATGATTACGGACTTGTGATCAATTTAAACAAGTGCCAGTTTGGGGTCGAAAAAATCGATTTCCTCGGACACCGCGTAGACAGAGATGGTGCTCAACCACTTCCGGACAAGGTCGCAGCAATCCAACAGTTTCCCCGTCCCACTTCGATTAAATCACTCCAGGAATTTGCAGGTATGATAAACTACTATCATCGTTTCATACCGCGTGCTGCCAGCATCATGTCGCCAATTTACGACTCTTTGTCCGGAAAACCATCTAAATTAATTTGGAATGACAAATTGAACTCTTCCTTCACCGCGGCTAAAACAGACTTGGCAAACGCTACATTGTTGCACCATCCTGTACCACACGCGACAACCGCTGTAACTACAGACGCATCACAACACTCCGTCGGCGCAGTTTTGCAGCAACTTATCGGTGGCGAATGGCAACCGCTCGCATTTTTTAGCAAACGACTGCGCGCGCCCGAGCTAAAGTACAGCGCATTTGACAGAGAACTACTTGCTCTACACCTGTCCATACGACATTTTAGGTATTTTCTGGAAGGCCGCATATTTACCGCTTATACGGATCACAAACCGCTTACCTTTGCATTCGCAAAGGTACAAACGCCCTGGTCTGCCAGGCAACAACGTCATCTGTCTGCCATTTCCGAATATACGACAGACGTTCGACACATTCGAAGGAATGCGCAACCACGTTGCTGACGCTCTATCACGTTGTGGTATTGGTTCAATCGAACTCCCGCTCGATTTGGATTACACGTCCCTGGCAGCGGCGCAGATGGACCCGGAAATACAAGCATATCGTACCGCCATTACTAACCTCAAACTGGAGGATATACAACTCGGCCAGTCGAACCAAACGTTACTATGTGACGTTTCTGCCGGTTACCCACGCCCCGATCGTCCCCAAATCTTGGCAAAGAAAGGTTTTTGATGTGGTTCACGGCCTGTCTCATCCCTCGATTCGAGCCACACGAAAACTCGTCGCTTCAAAGTTTATATGGCATGGCTTACACAAACAAGTGGGAGTATGGGCAAAGCAGTGCGTGCATTGCCAGAAGTCGAAAATTCAAACTCACGTTCGTGCTCCATTAGCCGCCTACCCACGTGTCCAAGGCAGGTTCAGTCACATCAATTTGGATATCGTCGGACCGTTGCCATCTTCACAGGGAAACACGTATTTACTGACAATGGTTGACCGTTTCACCAGGTGGCCAGAAGCGATTCCCATGCCAGACGCGACCACCATCACATGCGCCAGAGCCTTTGTCTTTCATTGGGTTTCACGATTTGGAGTGCCGTGCGACATTTCGTCCGATCGAGGATCCCAATTTACCTCCGAACTGTGGACTACCTTCAATCAGCTGCTGGGTATCAGACTACACCGCTCGTGCTCGTTTCACCCACAGGCTAACGGTTTAATTGAACGATTTCACAGGCATCTTAAAAGCGCACTGATGGCTCGGCTAACAGGACCCAACTGGATAGATGCATTACCATGGGTTATGCTTGGGATTCGTACCGCCCCAAAGGAAGATCTTCGAACAACATCGGCAGAATTAGTTTACGGCTCGCATATAAAAGTTCCTGGTGATTTTTTTACAGCCAACCAAAACCAAGAAGCTCCACGAACTGTGATGCCAGCATTAAGAGACGCTGTTCGCCAACTTTTACCAAGCGCAATGTCACGTCACGGCATTGTCCGAACAATGGTACCAAAAACCCTGAACTCTAGTCCATACGTGTTTCTACGAATAGACAAGCACCGCCCACCTTTGACACCACCGTATGAAGGCCCATATCGTGTATTACAAAGAACTGACAAAACTTACACGATAGATATGGGGGGTCGCGAGCAGGTGGTATCCATAGACCGCCAAAAGCCTGCACACCTGGACTTGACGCAACCTGTACAAGAGCACCAACCACCGCGACGAGGTAGGCCACCAAACCCTAATCACACCGAGACATCCGCACGACAAACCATGACCGAAGAACCAGTTACTCCTTGTACGAGTAGTGGTCGACATGTCCGACCTCCTGTACGTTTCAGATCGTAATTATATGTCCGGTTCTGGCGGGGGGTACTGTAGCGACCTCCCGTCATCTATTTTACATAATGTGTGACGTCATTACGCATTGCCTTTTTCATGTGCTTTTTGTGCCCGTCGTTTTGGGTTTGTGTAACGTGTTCTTTTTCATTGTGTGTTACCGCAAATAAAGACGCTGCCGCTTCAAGTTATTAATTCACTTATTTATCATTGTACAGACACGAACTAGGATTCTACACCGCTTATCTATCTAAGTAATAAAATCGCTTTTAAGATAAAACCGCATGTTAATTGCAAACAAGAGGCCAGACTTAACAGTCGGTATCTGAAATAAGTGGGCAGGGTATAAATGTAGTAATGTGTTTGTTTCATGACAATAAAGCTCATAAACAACTCAGTCCATTTTACACACAACCGCGCAGAAAGTGGTCAGGGTGAAAATCGAACCGAAAACCTGTCTGGTTATAACTTCCACTCTTGTATATGAGCTATTGTATGAAGTAACCTGGTTCCAGCCATAACATTTGGCTCCCATTTTGGTACTTTCACTTGATGTTTGCCTTTTATTAAATGATCAAGTGAAACAAAATATTTGATTATTCAAACATTAGTTTCTTTTTATGCCAAACAATAGTTTCAAATATCTGATTTCGTGTTTCATAATATATATATATTTTATAACAAAGTTATATATGTGGCACTTTTATCTATTTTGATTACAAAATTTTAACTTTATTTAATAAACAAATAAAAATTTTAATTTCCATCATGATTATTACAAATCAATGAAACTGAATTCATTGAAACCACATCAATACACAATATCACATGAAACTGAGGCTTACCTGGGGAGAAGGGAGTTGTTGTATTGCTTCTTGCAACATACGTTGACCTTCTGGTGAAAGTTCGTTCCAGTTCAAATCCAGTTCCGATATTTTGCCAACACATCCAGCCAGACATTGTGCTGCGTGGTCATCCAACCTCTCATAGTTTCTCATTGTAAGTTTGATCTGTGTGGAACAGGAATGTTAAAACACCGCAATGAATATATCCTGTGGATTGTATTATATGTTCAATGATCAACTATCAAAAAACCAACTTGATTATTTATTTGAAATATAACAAGTTATAACAATTAGCAGCTGGAATATTGAGAGCAAAACATGATTTGATATCTTTGTACATTTTATTAATATAGTATAGCCCGTGTTGGAACTGTATGGTGATTGGTTGGCTATAGTTGTTACAGCAGGGTTTCCTGGAACCAAATTAAACAAGAACGGTCTTAGGGACAAGCTCATAATGGGTTATAAGCTTGAAAGATTAAACAAAAATATAACCGAATGGTACACCGACATTTTAAAAATGTCGTAGTAATAAGAAAACGGTGGCTACTTCGTAGGTTTATACTTGATTTGGTTGAGCTGTCAATCAAATCACTGAGAATCAATGTAGCAAAGGAGTGGTACCTTTAATCTTGTGGTTTATAAGCAAGGACAAATTAACATTTTAAAGTTTCTTTTGGGTATATGTGTTGTAATTTTATAACATTTTACCAGTTTATTTAAATACAACTTAGGTTTGACAGCCACCTCTTTGACTACACCCACTCCAAATAATTATTTTGATTATAGACATGTTTTAACGAATGTAGTTTTGCCGTATTTTTCTAGTTTTAAATTGTTACAAAAGTCTCTGTCTCTGTTGCGTTTTCATGAAAAAAAACAACCCAACTAATTGATTAGTTGCACAGTCGTACACCACACAAATACATATGCCACATACACAATTTAATAGCTTGCTAACATGGCTGCGGGTGGTTGGTGTCTCGTGTTATTACTCCCTACATTTCCCAAACTCCAGGGATAGACATGAGTATCCTTCCCCACTATGTGATGGGAGCTGCTAGGATTGGGATTGACCAGGTTGTGTCTTGTCGGCAGGTGATGTTATTAATTTGGTGTTCTTTCTTCTGCATGATGGAATAATGCCAGGAGCATGTGACCGACCTGGACTAGGGTCGGAATAATGGATGGAATTTGGACCGAGTAGTTTAAAAAGAAATTATTTGATAATGAACAATTAAGATACTTATTGCTGTGGACGACATCTATTTTACTATAACCAAGCCGTCCACACGAGGTCCGACCGTCACCGATGCTCTATAACATGGCGGAAGAAATGATTTTCTTGTGTTTGTGTAAAAAGAAACTTGTATTATACGTGTTTAACTATTTTGACTATGAAAATTTGAATTAAATAAAATAAACAAATGAAATAAGATAATTTCAAGCCTAAGTAATAATAAATCAATATAACTCAATTTATGAAAAACATAACATCACATAAAACTGAGGCTTACCTGGGGAGAAGGGAGTTGTTGTATTGCTTCTTGCAGCACAAGTTGACCTTCTGGTGAAAGTTTGTTCCAGTCCAAATCCAGTTCCGATATTTTGCCAACACACCCAGCCAGACATTGTGCTGCGTGGTCATCCAACCTCTCATTGCTTTCCACTGTAAGTTTGATCTGTGTGGAACATGAATGTCAAAACTATACAATGAATATATTCTATTAATTATAAGTTTAACTAGTAAGTGTCAACCACGTGTTTACCCACTATTTTTTGTAAAACACATGTTGTATGCTTTATATTCATGCTACATCTGCGGGTTGAATTAAATGTTTAATAATTAAATAGACAATAGAAACAAACCAATTTGAATATTCATTATAAATATAACAAATTATAACAACTTAGCTACTGGAATATAGGATAGGATAGGATATTCATGTTTAACTCCGTGAATACAAGAACAGACTGAGGGACGAGTCCATAATGGGTGAGAACACTGCCAGATGAAACAATATTCCACATTCGTCTGTTTTGGTAACTAACACACATAAATGAAAAAACAATTATAACGGAATGGTACACCGGCATTTTAAAAATGTCTTAGCAATAAGAAAATGGTGGGTACTTCGTTTATACTTGATTATGGTTTGGTTGAGCTTTTAATCAAATCACTAAGAAGTTATCTAGCAAACTACAGCGTGCAGTGGCACGTTTAATCTTGTAGTTTATAACCGAGGACGAATTAATGTTAAGTCGTAGTGCAATTTCCTCATTTATTTATTTCTATTTTATTTATTGTTTTGTAGCCAAATCAGGAAGTCACTGTCCGATCTATATAAATTAGTAGAAAAATCTAAATAAAATAGTAGAAATATAATGGTAATTCTAATAATGGTCAGAATTGATAATACCAGGTGATTATGGTAGCATTACCAGATCTATTGCAGCATGTTGTGTATAGTAGAACTCCTGTACAACAACGCGGTAATAGCTGCAAGACACAACTTTGTGTAAATAAACACATCTATAATAAATCAGTGATTGATGTGGAGCTACTTGAAGTATGATTCCCAATATTTACCTTGTTCGGTCGATTATTGATAGCTGTGCACAAATCTCGCATACAATCGTTCAGTTGTTCGCAATTCCATAATCGAAGTTCATCAATATGTTGAATATGAGGAACCAGGTATTCAGCTACATTTCCCAGCTCTGTTCCATTTAACTCTAAATTCTTGATCTAGAATTAAAGTTTTGAATTGTCCCCGAAGATTTTAATTGTTTTATCCATAGTTTTATTATAAAAGATGTCCACCATGTTGTTCATTGTACATCAGTGTGATTCATATGGTTTTGGTAAGCAAGTGTTCTTATCGTCAATATGGAAAAGTAAATTACACTCCGAAACTTTTATTCATTCTGGGCATTTGTGATGACTGATACTAAGCAGAAATTTCTATGAATCAACAACTTTGTATAAAATACACAGGATCTGTCAGTATTTATATGACGATAAATCATAAATATCAGTTGCTATCATGGAATGAACTAATGTAACATGTCACAGATTATCTGGATGATATTAATGATAAGTATTTAATAACATTATCAAGCAGATATATATAAAGTACAAGTTGGTAGTTCGTGCATTAGGTGTCAGTGGTTTAAGGACTTAGTATATAACCGTCGTTTCATTTAAAATATAAGCACAACATGAGCTTTATGTAATCATAGTAGCACTTATCTGCCTTCTTCTAGGATATTTTTATTTATTTGGCAAACAATCGAAACATGTTTCACATATAGAGGAGGTTAACACATTGGAACTTCCCAATTACACTGGGACAACTACACAACTGGTTAACTATGATGCATGTCTTTAAACCAATAGATAAAGAAATTGAACAAAAGCTTTTATTTTTTTATTATTTACGAAAAATCAATTTAAATTAAAGTGTCCCTACCTACTGCTACAATGCTATCATTGTTTACTAACACTAATTTTATGCTATATATCAGATTTAGTTTTAATTTAACTCTTCAACAAACTTTAAACTGAGGAAGTATATTTCGAGCATCCAATTCCAAAACGACATTTTATCCGAACCTTCCCGGGTTGCAGTTGTAGCATTCGCTTCACAACTTCAGGACGAACATAAGGACCCACACTCCATGATGTTGACCATCCATCGCCTGCATCCAACTCCTGAGGAAATATTTAGGTTATAAAATGTTATAAATCACGAACCCTGAATATGTAGATCAGCCTACAAGGTATGTGTGATGTCACTTTGTGATTGCGTAGTTAGGACAGATAACGCAATGTTGAAATTTATCAATACAAGATGTTCCATATAATATAATGCTTTAAGCCGTATCCGCAAGTTATGTTGAGTATATTAACATCTAATTAATATTCTGTGTCCACTTTATCACAGATTGTAATTGCATTTTACTTAGTGAAGATTCTATGTCAACTTCTTAATATTTCATTAGGATTATACTTGATTGAAGAGATAGCCAATAAATAAACAAATATATTAGACTACATGTTATTTTATTGGTAGCATTAGGTCCGGAATTCCACCTGAAAACTTTGTACATTTGTACAATACTGGTTGGTTATCTTATGTTGAACTTTCTCCATTGAATTTTGTGATATTTATATTTCAACTAAACTTAATGAATGTAAAACAATGATGTATTAGATGACCTGAAGTGTATTGTATAGAGCTATTGGAATGATATTCCAAAAAACGTGAAATTTGAGATCAGCTTGATGGGTGTAGAAAACCATATTTATAAGACAGAGCAGACAGTGGATTTTCAATTTCTTTTTATTTAATCTGCTGAAAGTTTTATGGAATATTGCTATAATTTACTAAGCATTGTGGCTCATGTTGTTAAACATTGGTGTATTTGGAGCTTTTATGCCAATTTTTGGGGGATCAGCTATGAAGATTCCACCTGATCCTGTGAAGCAGTTTATATAAAGTTCAATCTGAATAAGAAATTATTTGGAATTATCAGAACTGTTTTTTAAATCTGTTCAGTTAACACTAATAATTGATTTATGACCATCCATAATTAAATGCTTGGGCAAGTTACTTTTAGTTTAGTTTAGTTTATTTTTTTGTTTCCACGATGAAAACATAAATAAGGCTTTTTGAAAAAAAATTGGAAAACGGAAAAAAACGGCAAAACGACAGTCGTTAGAACACGTCTAAAAACAAGCAATAGATTATTAAAACTTATAGAACATCGCCCAAAAAAATTAAAAAAACAAGTATCAATTGTATATACTACACTGCAATATCACCGCTAACCCACACTCGGTAAAAGGTAATTTGAAATTTCTTCTGTGATAAGACACAATGCAATTTCTCATTCACAGGGTTAAACTTGAATCTCCTATCTGGACACTAATGCGCACATTTTGACTTCTGACCAGAACAATAATTTGCATTTCATCCCATCTCTACTTGTTACCTCACCAATTCAAATATGCTATCTCTATGAATATCGTTTCCGTTCTGAACGATCGAAATGTACAAGAAAGACTTACCGAGAAAAGTTGTGGAACAGCTTCACGTAAGATGATGCGACTTTGTCTGGAAATTATCTCCTCATCAATTTGTAGATGGCTGACTTTATGCAAACAATCGGCCAAACAACTTGCTGCGTTCTCATCGAATTCAGATTGAATATCTAAGACAATCTGCAACAAGGATAAGGAGGTAATTCATATTAATGTAAGTTATCATACATTGGTTATATGGAACAATGTCAATATACCTGGTATGACAAAATACTGGTAGTTTGACAAAGTGTTGGTTTAAATTGGTGCTGATTACAAGAATAATCTTGTCTTCAGTATATATGAAGTATCCACAATAGACGTAAAAGTCACAATAGTTATGCAAGTAAAGAACCTGCTTATTACTAGAACAGTTACTTCATTGCCAGAAACACACATAATTCATGTGGAATATAATATTAAGTAACCGAGAATGTAGAAGCAGCATCGTAATGATTAATACACCGGTATCACCATAGGCGGCGGAAACTGCAGAAAAACGTGCACAAGTGGGCTGCTTTTAGCTATATATTAACGGCTTCCATTGCGCGCGCGCACACACAGAGAAAACGACTTTAAAGTGTATAGAAGTACAAATATGATAATGTTGTTGTTATGCTACAATGAATTTTGTATTTCCGAACTCCCGCTTTAAAAAAATGTTCACACACTTTTGCACGAGAGATGCGCTTTCGGTATGAAGAAACGCATTACGGGTAATACGTTCCCTCGTTTTTTTAAAGGCCTATATACAATAAAAGAATAATAAAGTTACTGGTCAGTATTGTACTCGTCTACAATAAGGTTGTGCGTAGATAAGCCGACCCAATACTAAAAAATGCCTTATGTTCGGGTTGGGTTCTAACCGTCCGAATTGGGAGCCAAAGGTCCGAGTTATACAAAAAATTGGTCTTCTAGACGTAAACCATTCCGCTTTCATTAATAGGGCGAAATAATAGGTGAAACTAATGTTATATTCCAAAGTTTATGTTATTATGCATTTAGGATATCTCATTTCGTAAATACGTATAGTTGAGCTTTTATCTCCGTAATTATAGGCCTAACGGGCAACATTAAAAGGAAGGAAAGAGGGAAGGACGGAAACTGCTCACTAAAACTAAGAAAACGAATTCTAAAGCTGCCATAAACACTAATCTATATACCCCAGAACTAACCCTAACACTAATGACCTAATATTTGTTTTAGTTGACGGTTTCCCGCCCTTCCATCCTTCTCTCTTTATACCTTAGTCCGGCCCGGTGGTCTAGCGGTTAAGTGCGTCGCCTTTCAATCGAAAGGTTGCAGGTGCGAAACTGGTCGCTAGCTAGTCGGTTGTGTCCTTGGGCAAGGCACTTTACGGACATTGCCTGAACCTAGCGGATTAATGGGTTTTGAAGGAACGTGTCTATCATATACAACACACTGCAATAGCTCCGGTAACCCGACGATGGGCGCGAGGTGATCTGACGATTGCCCGTGTGATAACCCCCTAGGTTTTCCCATTCACGGGGATAAACATGAATATCCTATCCTATCCTATCCTTATTTTAGTTTCCCCCGTCCGGACTATACAGCAGTGGCGTTTCTAGAATTTTCAAGGGGTGGTCTTGTTTATAAACCATGGAAAGATACAAACAAAATTTCGTGCGCAAGCAGCAACAATTATTTAGTGGTGATTTTAACAGTTCTACACTTCACATAAGAATGCCTATTAAATCGTTTTTTTTATCTCATAGACATAGGCGTAAAATTGTCCGTATTGTAGGACGCGCGGCAATTAAAAACCCGTTAGTAGACGGTAGCATATTAAAACTACCTCTCAGTAAGTTTTAATGCGCACAGCGGCAGTTCTGGAAAATCAAATGATCTCCGCAATTATAGGTAACTAAAAAGTAATTTAAAAATCAATTTGGTCAGGACAGGCAAAGATTCAATAGGGCATTACGTACCGTAGCGGGATCTAGCTGATCATTCTGTAAAACTAAATCATGCAAACAACAATAAATCACAGTTTTAAACCTGACAATTTTTATTGTGTGAATTACCCAAAATAAGTTTTAATGCAATTTTTGCATTATGTTTTTTAATTGATAATAGACTGTTTATACAAAAGAAACATAAGTGTACTCTCTCTTATCATTATCATGAGCTTCCAGCGTTCGCACGTCATCAAAAAGATACACGCGTCTACTAAACGGAAGATTGCTTAAAAAATAAAGTTAAAAGATACGGATAAGCTTTCCTAACTGTAATTAATACACTCGCTACCGAATATAAAGCTTTACTTAAAATATATCTTTAACTACCTGAAGCGTCTGGTTGTTTCTTAATCTTTTGTTTAATTGCAGCATATGATCTTAAAACGCAATCGGCCTTGTATAATCACAGCGAAGGTGCGATCAAATATATACGCGATACGCTAAATATCGATTATAATAATTAATAAATATATCTATTTATATTATATACCAGGCATGGGCAAACCCTGGCACTCGTATTTCTGGCACGCTAGGTCAAGAAAATTAGATTCTTTTCTTCAAAGATAATAACTTAAAAGTTGTTGTTTTATTTTAGCTTTATTGCCGTAAGACATAAGTTATGAAGTAAAGATTTTATTATTTATTACCGTTTTATTGTTACTTAACAAAGACCAAAGAGTACAACAATCCGCTTGCAAATTTTGCAACCTGATGCCACAGACGAATCGGACGTGAGAGAAATTTGTACGTTTGTGCAGATAACCAGATGTAGTTAATATAAGTTACCCTTAGCATCCTAATTTGCTTTTGTTAGCAATTTGAGATACAAAATGTTATAAGGCTAACCATAATATACCATGTACCGGTAAGATCATTTGGTATCAGTAAAGGTCATGTGTTGAATCGCTGGTTCGACTTGTAAACATTATTCGTTTTTACAATAGCAATACGCGACCAAAAGAAATAAGGAAAATCCAGGGGTGCTATAGTCATACATGCATATTTCCATTTCGTCAAGTAAAAAAGACCAGTTAACTTATTTCACTTAATCTCATAGTTACGTTTACCAAATTGCGTTAACGAAAGTACAAATTCATCGTTGAACACATTTTTTCACCTGTATCATTAGTAGTACAGCTCTTGCTTATTTTGCAGTAAAGATGAAAATTAAAAGTCATTACTGTAAAAAGTCATTACGTTTTTTGTTCTTACCGAATGTTAGCACCGTGACCTAAGAAACTTTAAACTGATGTACGAGATTTAAAACTATTCAGACTCATATTTTCTTTATGAAACTTGAACCTTTTTTAAAAAGTTTTTTTTGTGAATGTTTAAATTTAAATAATTTTTTTAAAAACAGACGCCTTTAAGAATAAAAATAAAAATATGTTCTCAGGAATTGTTAGTTGGCACGCGGAAGGATTTCGCCATTAATTTTAGCCGATTTTGGCAACCAGACCGAGAAAGGTTGCCCACCCATGTTATATATGTTTTACCACAAACCGTATTAAAAATCAAAATTTTGTATGTTTAAGTTAAACTTTAGGTTTTTTTTTTTTTTTTTTACTTCCAGTGGCAACTCATGCATTAAAATTTATACATGTGACGCACGTAATTAATAAACTTGATCTGTGCAGATAGGTAGTGTGAATAACTCTTTAATCGCTTTATAGTTGTAAAGTTGAACTATATTTCTGTCATAGTTTGCATATTCGCGTCAGAAAATAATCGTTTTCTGGACGCGTTTCAGATCGCGTTCGGACCTGCAAGGATTTTAGTGATCATAAAAAAATCCTGATCGGCACAGCACTAGGAATTAACGTGCATGTAAACACACACAAAACGCTTTGTTCTCCCATTGTGACGCTTGTATGTCGCAGTTGAATTGTAGTACAGACAAGCAAGCTATTAATATACTTAATATAGATCTGATGATCGAAACGCGTAAAAATCAGGTGATGCTGCATATCCTGGCAAAATGCCAAGGTAGGCTGGCCTACCCTACACGCGTCGTTTGGCGCCTATATATAATATATATATATATATATAAATAATTTTTATATTTTTTTGAATCGTTAGGCCATACTTTACACCACTGCTTATATATATAGTTGGAAGATAGTTTTCACAAAAAGGTTCACTTTAATTTTGTGACAACTATACACAAACGTGTAAGACATAACGATAGCAACGAGTACTGTAAAATAGGACTAGTGGAAATCTGGAGCCAATACTAGGCGAAATAATAAGGAAATCTAAACTCGTGGTTGTTACTATTCTTGTCAGAGTTGGAAAGTTTAACCCGTATCTGTTAACTATAATAATTAAGCAATCTTGGAAAAAGCGTGTATGTAAGGATTGTTTGGCCCTGGTACAAACTTGCACTTTTTCGAAAAGAGTAGACGCGTGTAACTATGCGAATTCGCTGAGCTCAAGATGGTAATAAAACAGAATAAACTATTATTATATCGAAAGGTTAGCTATTAGTTCAGAACAACAAGTAAAACTAGTTTCTAATCTTCGTAGCTCACACCTGTTACGCAATTAAAATTTTATATTTTTAAAAATCCCATGATTTACTGTTGTTTACTACATTTAGTTTCACAAAGCGATGAATCAGATCATAGCTACGTAAAGTCTTATAGATTCTCTGACCGTCTTTACTAAATTCATATTATATAAATTCCATTTAGATTTAAAATCGCAAATACCTGATTATGCAGTTTCAAATGGGTCCCTACAATCACCCATTAGTATTTAACCTTCATTTATTTCATGCGAGTAACGAAGCCGAAATGCGTCAGAACTGTATGCATCCGGATTCAGGACTATTATTACAACTCATTCTTATCAGGTGCATATTGGACCAGGGCCAAACAATCCTTACAGGCACGCTTTACCAAAGATTATTTATTAGTTAAAGCTGTTTACCTTTTCCAAATCTCGCGTAACAACTACCAAATAGTTGAATTCCGTGGTATTTTGCCTGGTAGAATTTAGATATTTAGGGGACTGCTTTAATTAGACAAATGATCATCTCTTACACGAGACAGAAATTGCGTAACTCGCTGTATGAATGGTAGCAATATACCAACGAGCGGATTGGTATTACATTAAAAGCGCGCGTAGACCACCACCGCTGTTTGATATAAATTTAAATAAAACCGGAATTGTTTTGTTTAAAGGGGTTCAGACCGCATAAACCGGTTCTGTAAAAACTTATCTGCTAAGACTCTTAGCAAAACGTGTGTTTATAGGGTTTTAATCAATTTTTATTTTCTGTTTTTAATTGATGGCGGACTTATAATATAATAAATAAAAATATTTGATTAAATTTATTACGGAATTAAAACTCCCCGAACGAATGGATTTTTGTAGGCTTAAGTGTCCAAATAGCACTGCTATGAACTCTATGGACATATTAAGTAATTTAAAAGAAACTTTTCTTACATTTCCCAGGTTGCTGTTTAACCTCTTAGCTAGTTTTCCTATTTTAAACAAAATTTCTACTCATTTAAATACATTGTCATTTTTTTAATCTATAGGTTTAAAGGAATCAAAAAGAAAATTCGAAATTCCTTTTTAAAATGATTATAGAATAGCAATTTGTTCTACCTGTAACATTTCTATTAAAGTCATATTTTAGTTTAAACTGATTAATTTTGGTAATTATAATAGGATCAGAATTCTAAACACCAGCTAATGCAGCATGTGTGTACGATATAACTGTACAACAACACTGTTATAGCTGCGGTACAGTTTGTGTAAATAAACACATCTATAATAAACCAGTGATTGATGTGGAGCTACTTAAAGTATGGTTCCCAATATTTACCTTGTTCGGTCGATCATTGATAGCTGTGCACAAATCCTGCATACAATCGTTTAGTTGTTTGCAATCCCATAATATAAGTTCATCAATATGTTGAATACAAGGAACCAGGTATTTAGCAGCTACATTTCCCAGCTCTATTCCAATCAACTCTAACTTCTTGATCTAGAATTAAAGTTTTGAATTGTCACCGAAGATTTTAATTGTTTTATCAATAGTTTTATTATCAACGATGTTCAACTCGAGATGATGCAGCTGCCGTACTTTCCATACTGGATTGGCGCCAAGTACGGGGGTGCGGGGAGTGCCGCGCTCTCCCTGTGTTAACCACTGGGAGTGGCACACTCCCTGCGCAAATGCAATTTTATAAAAAAATTAATTAAAAAAATATTTGTGGATTTTGGGAGTGTTTTGCACGGATAGTGATAGCACCGGCCGCAGCAGGATAGCAATACTAATTAACTATAAGGTTCCGACCGAATATTGCATTATTATCCGGCCGATTATTTGTTATTTTTCGCTATTTTGATTCAAACTAGCAAGCCCAAATGCGAGCAGATAAAGCCACGCGGTATTTGTGCTTGCGTTACTTTTGTGATTGCGTAATTAGGTCAGATTGCGCAATTCGAGATCAAGAAAACATTTTCTCAACTTGCTTAAGGATCTTACCGTACATATTTCCCTATGGGTCGGGCCACCTTATACGTCGCACTATTACTTTTGAGTTGCACATAAGTCGCACTGATAATCTAGGCTTGAAAGCACTTTCTGTAGATTTTTTGCATCCTATTTTTTTGTAGGGCTTAATATAGAAGCGCGGTAAAATAAGAGAACAGATTCTTGAAAACTTAAATAAATAAGCGACGTGTAGAAGCGTTTTCTCTCCCGACCATCGCGGAAATGCCCACGATCCTCAATAAACATAGGATAGGAGGATATGATAGTATACATTTATATTTATCCCCTAAATGGGAAAACCAAGGGGGTTATCACACGGGCAATCGTCAGATCACCTCGCGCCCATCGTCGGGTTACCTGAGCTATTGCAGTGTGTTTTATATGATAGATACATACTGTAAGGCCTCTATCTGATGCGACCTACTTATAAACACCCGAGTCCTTAACATGGGGAACAGTATTAACGCGCTGACCCGCACACTTGATATCTCATTTAGGTTAAAGGTGATTGCTTTATTCCAGGGGTCGGCAACCCCTGGCACGCGTGCCAAAGTTGGCACGCGAGACGTTTTCTCATGGCACGCCAAAAAAATGACACACATTTAAAAACGTAGTATATAATCATGTTTACAAAAAAAATTAACAAAAAAAGTATTTTTAGTCAAAAAAAACGATGTAATTAAAAAAATTAAGTGCGTTGCATTTGAGTTCTGTACCAACGTAATATGGTCATTGGATACTATCTCTCTTGAAGTTCATGGAAAAAATGCACTAAGCAGCACGTGGAAGGTTTGTTACGACATAGACAGATCTTTGATTTTGCCAATCCTTGATCACGCACAACTAAAATCATGATCAGGCGCCCTGCACGTGATTACTGATTGTTTAAAATGGGAAAACATGTGACGTGCGAAATATAAATAGAACACATTTTTATAGTGTTTAACAACGAGCTCTCTGCCTAAAAAGTTCCAAAATTAACTTATGGAATTAATGGCCTCTTCTAAAAAACTCAAATTAGACGTAAGATCTTTCCAAGAATCCTGGACATTAGATTTTGGGTTTGTTTCACGGGATGTGCGAGCTGTATGCGTTCTCTGCTGTCAAAATGTCGTTTGGCGAACTTCGAGCATAAAAAGACATTTTGAAACAAAGCACGAGAAATCTTTCAAGGACGACGCAGAGAAGAGAGAATCTCTCAAAAAAGCAGTATCACGCTACCAAAAGCAGAGCAGCATTTTCAAAAAAGGAATTCAAAGTTCGAATCGAAAAACGGAAAACAGCTACAAAATCGCGGAAGGCATTGCCAAACCTGGTAAGTCCTTTACTGATGGAGTTTTTGTGAAGGAGGCGTTCCTAGGTTGTGCTGAAGTATTAGGTCTATTTAAATTCGGTAAAATTGTTTCAGTATGAACGTAGTGTCGGTATGGTAATCAGCACAAAAAAGAATGAAAACCACGAGGTTAAGGAATATAAAACATAATAATTAATACTAGAAATGACGTCACAATAAAAGACATTTTAAAAAACATTAATTATGAGCCTAATTAGGATTTACGGATGTTACACATACAACCTTTTGATTAAAAGGCGACGCACTGAACCGCTAGACCATACGGCCGGAAAAAACAACAGACTAACGTTCCTCTCTTTTATGCCAATCATGACGCCGTGGTTCGCATAAGTAATCAAGAAAGTAAGAAAAACTTTTTCTTTTCTGAAGTACCGTAACCACAGCCAGGAAGAATCAACATTATATATTTTAGAATTAGCAATTTGTCGTTTTCACTCTAATTTAATTGCCAACAAATCAACAATAAACCGAAGTTTTATTTTGCCAATCATTAATACAAGACTTAAAATTGACATGCATACTATCACCAATTATAGGGTATATTTTTTCTTTTCCTGTTAAAATCAGAATATATTCTCGGGTGCGCGGCATCTGTGCACCCTCTATCTTGACGCCTATGCCTGTGAGCAATAATAAGTGCATGTACGCAAACGCAGACCATATGATTTTCATGAATAACTTGCAAAATTCCAAAACTTTCAATTTTGTTCTGACTTGGTGGCGATTTGCACATATGTCAAGCGTATTGATCGCACCTAGAGCTGGGGCATAATTACGAAATTACGTTCAGTTACGTAATTACGGACTTCGGAATTACGTTACGTAAGTGAAATCAAAATTACGTAATTACGCATCTGTCCATAATTATTCCAACGGAAATTGACGATCGTTGTAAATATACTGTCTATGCAATTCCTTGTTTAAGTCTTAGCAAATTTTGTTCAGTTAGGGCTGTGCGAAGTTATTCAGTTAACAGGACGAACGAACCGTTTAGTTTAAACTTTAAAGTCTCTAGGGTTAAGTTTAAAATTTCATACCCTTTGTGTACCATCAAAATGTATCTAAAAACACGATGATTTTTTGTTGTTTTTTTAAATAACGATGACTTTCATACCCTTAAAAAATTTGGAATTACGTAACCAAGCTGGCGTAATTCCGTAATAAAATTTTGATCAATTACGTCCAGCTCTAGTCGCACCTATACTTTTGTTAAATAATATTAGGAGAAAAGTTGCTACCTATCTGTAATTATATACGGTATATCAAATACCAAGTTGGATAGGGCGACACGGAGCAGTGCCCGATCTCATTTAGTCTCAGTGTAATCCTTTTTTTGCTTACCGCTTTCTCTGTGTTTTTGGGAATTTATTAAAAAACGTCAAACCTGTTCATGTGGAAGTGCAGAAACTAAGCCTAATATTGAGCGCTGTACTCGCTTTCATCATACCTTAGCTTCTATTACACCACGGTTTGCCGAAATACTTTTGCTTCCTTATCCAAGTAAAAGTAAATTTCCAAGTTTATCGATTTGAGCTGTTGGTGATTGTTATACAAGTTTGTTAATACTTCTCCAAGTGTCAGCAGTGTGAACGCGATTAAAATGATGTTTTAACGGTTCTGTTCCTGTCCGATGTGGAACGTCATTATTTCTTGGGTTGATTGTACACTGATTGTTGTTAATTAAGGAATTCGGCAAGCGGCGCGTCTTGTTCAATCCTACTTTTTATTTTAAAAATCGGCGCCGCCCGATCAAAGCAAATATACCGACGTCAGTAGCGGTGGGCATCACGTGAGGTTCAGCATTGCAGTTAAACTTATAACGATAATCGCATCTAAGCTTAACCGTACGATAGTTTTGCGACAACGTTCTTTTACAATTATTTACGCGGTCAACCATGCATGTGTCATAGCTATCAGTTTAGCAAACACTGTTTAGGTTATGTAAGGTATAATAAATGAAGAGCCAATATGTTAATTTTTTTGGCCAGACTTTTGAAAAACTTGGTGCCTAATTCCGATTACTTGTTATATGGGTTTGGGTTTAGCTGCCACGTCTAATTTTACCGAAATTTAACAATGTATTCCTAGTTTTTAGACGTGTTCTAACGACTGTCGTTTTGCCGTTTTTTCCCGTTTTTCAACCCTTTTTTTAATAGTCGTGATTTACGTTTTCATCGTGGAAACAAAAAATAAACTAACTAACTAACGATGTGTATGTAATATCCCTGATGTTAGCTTATCAAACGTGGTCTTTATTATTTCTAATACTTGCCATAGCTAGCGTACGGTACTTAATAAATTAACTGAGAGTTTTAAATATTGTGAGCATGAAACGATTAATACTCTACACAACAATTACTTGCACCCATGACCAAACATGCAGATACTGATTAATTTAGTATATGTGGACACGACTTCATATACACCAAAAAAAGTTTTAGCGCCGAGAGAGCGCCGAGAAAACAAAATACAGCATGGTAGTATCGTTATAAACTAAAGCCAGCTTGGGAAGCGTCAAAACCTACGTCATGTTAAAGCGTTTTATAACCGTGTAAAGTGGTAGGCATATGGAACCAGTAATAACAAAGACATGCAGTACAAAATAAACAATTACAAACCGTGAAGTCGTCACAAACTTCACAAATATGGACAATATAAATGATTATTATCTGATAACATTATCAAATATACATAAAGACTGATGCGAGATAATGATCGATTGTGAATAAGGTTGCAGTGTTTAGTCTGATTACTGGCTGTCAGTGGCTTAAGAATTTAGATTGTAATCGTCAGTAGCGTGCATCTGCACACTTTAAGTTAAGTTCATTGGTAAAATTCAGAGATCACCGTGCTATTATGTATTTACATTAGTTTATCACATAATTATGGTTTATGGCAATTGCATCAACAAACCTGGCCCTCCTCCATGTCTTAATGTTATAAACAACCAGAGAGTGTCACTATTATTAAAACTCCTGTTGGGTGTCCTCTATATATTTCTATATATATCTAAATTAAAGCTACTTTTCAAGCGCTGAAGTGAAATGAAGTCAAATTGCCAAAACAGATCGATTTAGTTTTTCATGGTTTCAAGGAATTCCCCTTTAGTAAATAAGTTTTTGTTTTTAAATATGTAGGTAATGTTATGTAACAATTCTTAAAGTTTTAATCTGATTTGTCGACTACTTGTTGGATATGTCAGTGCGATATGGCATGCCTGTAACGAATATAAATCAGGAATATATCTGTTCCTAAGTAAATGTTTACTTTCTCTTAATTGGCACAAAGTGTCTAATGGTCTAAGATTTCACCAAATCTGATTAGAGCAGCCGTTCAAGCGCTATGCTCCAAAAAGCTAGTTTAGCAGAAAAAGTGTCGTTTTGTTTTTTTAGGTCTCAGGGGAATTCCCCTTGATTCATCACCCAAAATTTTCGTTTTTCCATATCTAGACCATGTTGTCTTACAAATGTCAAATTTTCATTGCGATTTCATTACCACTTTTGGTTGATACCGGGACGACATGGCATGCTTGTCACAATCATGATTTCAGAACAAAATTCCATTTTTAGGGCATTTTGCGAGATTATTGTTTTATTTCTTCTAAGTGTTAAATCAGTGACTAATGCACTTACATTTCACTAAATTTGATTAAAATTAGAGCTGCCGTTCAAACGCTACGCCCAAAAAACTATTTTTTTAGAAAAAAAATACCGTTTTGGTTTTTATCGTCCCAGGGGAATTCCCCTTGTTTTATCTCCTAAAATTTTGGTTTCTGCTCATCTAGACCGTGTTGTTTAATGGAAAAGTCTTCTTGCAATTCAATTTTTCCTTCTGGTAGATGTAGGGGCGACATGCCATGCCTGTCAAGCATTTGACGAAAAAAAAAAAAAAAAAAAAAACGGACAAAAAAAGTATGTGTCCCAATTATCAAATGGGACCCATAATCAACGCCCAACATTCGCAAAACAGCTTTATGCTAATATTTTTGGGTCTCTCGGGAATTTCCCTGGCGTAATTTATCCAGGACTTGTCATTGTAGATCCAAACCATACAAGCTAACACCACCAACAATTTAACACGATTGGACATTTTCTTTCTTATTGTACAGAGCGAAAATGTAACTATTCACTGGTTTAAGTGGAATCAAATAAATGGGGATTTCCAGGAAAAGGGTTAAAGATAGGGAAAGGGGCACACATCTTTATTGTGAATATTTACATTTCTTATTTACTTTAGTTGAGTCTGTCACCTAATTCATACGCGCAATAAGATTGTATTTATGACTGGTCATGCATATCCCATTATGGGGAATTTTCCGGGGTACACTGGGTAATTTTACTTTTAATTAGATATTTTTTCATGTTGTACATTTTTTAAATTGAAGTAAACATTTGTTTATCATTCAGACATACAGTAATTGTCCTCTTTTTTACATTTTCCACAAAGCAGGAATTCCCTTGGTTAAATAATTAAATGTTAAAGAAAGCTGTGGACATGCCAGTTAGAATTCCTATAAATTTCAACCTGATTCGATAATGCGATAATAATGACCCAATGACTTGACGCCCTCAGGTGCCTGTCACCAGCGCTACCCAGAGTAAAAAGACGAGGAAAATTCAACATTTGGAATTTCATAATTAACCAATTGACCAAAAACATTCTTTAAAATTGAATATGAAAGAATTATGTCTTAAAAACCACAAATACTGCTGTTTTAAAAACTAAAACCACAAATACTGCTGTTTTAAAACTCATTAACCACCTATCTCTCAAAACATTATTTTATTCACTGGATGTTAATCCTGTGAAATACTGCGTATCCACCTTGGTGTTATGATAACACTCACTTATCAATATGTAAGATATATATGCAATAAATATAAATTATTTTTAACTTAGGAAAACAGTTAGAATTATACACCGACATATTCTTTTAACAATACATGACATGCACAAACTAAAAATCTTCTCAATAATATAGTAAATATAGCAAGATAACCCTTCATATATTGCAAGGTATTAAGTTAAATTAATAACCCCAGTAGAACATACCAATGTATAATTCCATACTCTAGTATAACGACTACTCAACAATCAATAACATTTGTTATCTTCACAATCAGATGACTTTCCTAATCTACTTTATCATACATAAACTTTCCTAATTAATTCCCATATTACCCTTACACTTCTATAAATGTACTTCCACACTTCACACTTACTGAGCTTACTACAATGATAAGTAAAATCGATGAAACCTACAATACAGACATTCCTTCTTAAATGTTCAGGAAATCTATTCTTATCGTAGAAACCTTGTATTTTAATTTTTAAATCATATTTCAGCTGAATGTACTCTTTCAATAAAATTAGTCTGGGCCGAATTTATAAATAAAATGCGAGGTGAACCTATTGAAGGCAAATTTTATAATTTCAACTTACCCTGGTGTTCGTTGACCCCGTTAAACCACGAAGAAAAGTTGCAGTTTCAGGCGTTGCAAAACGACCATCAGCTTTCACCGTCAAGTTGTGAGGTGCTGAACAGGAGGTGAAAGCAAACGCAAGATCTTGTGCTTGGGTTGGGTGCGAAGGAACTTTAATTGTTATGTCAGTTGGTAGGCATTGTTCTACTTGTTTTATTATTTCTTTATCATTAAGCTCATGCATCCAGCCTGACACTTTACCAAGTAAAGTATTGAAGTTGTCTTTCTTCGGATCAATTTTTTGTCCTGAAATTATATCCAGAATCATTTTCTTTTTTACCCTAAAATCTTTGATCTCTGAAGTTGGGAAGATGAGTTCCAGATCTGCTTCGGAAGTCGAGTTACAAATGCCAAACAAGAATCTTGCCACAACTTCCCACTGGAACTGTTCAAATATGAAGTCGTAATCTTGAAATTGTTCATTCGGCATAAAAAGCATCATGTGAACAGCAGTAAGAAATTCCTGCCACATGAGGTGAGAAAAGTAACTTCGTTTATGTCCTTCTAATATTTTCATTCTCATGCCTGATGCTTTGTCAACATATGTGTGCATAAAGTTATTGGCCATTTCTTCTTCGATGTCTATTTCCAGAAAGTCATTTACATTAAAAACCAGTTTTTGTTTTTTGAATCCGTTGAAAGCAAGTTGACATAATTTTACTAGTTCCAAGGCGATTTCTTTTTCTTTCTTGTTTGATTTCAAATGCTCAGAAGTCATGTAGTGAGTTAGTGCGAAGATTAAGACTTGCGTCATTGAGTTTATCTCTTTTCCTGTAGATAAACAAACAAGAAGGCAAGCTATGATGAGAATGCAATTGACAGGAACATAACACAAAGCTGAAAGATTAGGTCGCTCCTTCAGAAATTTTTTGATTGCAGGATACCTTTCACCACAGATCTGTGATCCGAGTTCATCTATGGCAACTTGATCCAGACCCAGCACTTCAAGAACGAAAGTTGGTCGACAATCCTGGTGTATCTGATAGAACTGACCTGGTCTAGAAGTGACAAGTTTCACAGCATTGGGCAAAAGAGTGGAGTTAAACAAATTTTTGATGATGTCCACCGGTTTAGACTTTCTATCTAAGGGACAGTTTATAGGTATTCCAGAGAAATTGACTGCAGCTTCATCCAAACCGTCCATCACAATGACAACATTTGGATTATTATGCAACTCATATATCAACTCTTTGTTTTCCTTGTCGCTATAAAACCAGTTGGTCAAGCTGTTGTCAGTTAGAAATTGAAAAGGTGTTACTTTTTCCTCAAAGTTAACATTTTTTATTGAGATGTAAAATAAATATTCTGTGTCTGGTAGAATTATTTTATCCAGTAAGGATTTGGTGACCATCTTGCTGGTTGTAGTTTTACCTACGCCCGGCATACCAATCAGCCCTGTAGTGTTGCCATGTTGATTGATGTACTTTGCTTTAGCATCATCAGTTTTACACCTTTGTGCAGCTTGTGTTGCAGTTTCTTTAGCTTTATCAAACAGTTGGTTGATTGCAATCCTTGATCCATCTGTGGTGGGGATCAATGGAACGTTACGCTTCATATGTTCCTTCCAATAAATGTCGTCTCCATAAATAATATGCTGTTGAAGAACTTCAGTGATTTGAAGTTTCACTCTTGTAATTTCACGTTCAAGTTGAATTGGCAGGATGGTTTCGCCAACAATTTCATTTGCTCGTACGGTTAACTTATTTTTCAATTCTTTGGCTAAAGATGAAAATATGAAGGTAAAGATTTATATCTACTAAATTATATGTTCAAGCGATAATCTACTTATGGTAATGGAAAGTGTAAAGCCAGTTACTTTTTAGGATTATCTAACATATAGTAGATGCACATTGTTTAAATACGGGTTTCCTTAATCCGAAGTAAACGAATTATTTTCTGTGCAACGCTGTAACAGGCATGCTTTATTCACATATTTGCGGTTTGTTTATTCGTGTTTTCCATTATTTCTCTAGTATTTTTTTAATCAAACTGCACATTTCTCCCACAAAGGTTTGCTGTTTGATGGTTATTTGTATTCATTCTATAATCAGTTAATAATAACTTCAGTGTTAATGACGTATTATTAAGAGGAAAGGCTTGCCACCCATTTTAAAATAATTATTTAATATAGTGAATGTTTTCAGTGAATCAAATCAAACATGGAATTTTTAGTTCTTCCATTTGGATCGTATTCATCATTATTTATATACTAAACGTAAAATGTGTTGGTTTTCTGGCATAAACTTCTTTTGATTTATGGTATGTAGTTGATATGCATTGGCAAATTCAATGGAATCGTGCAAGGGGAATTCCCAGCGTATCCGCGAATATATGTGTGTGACGGCCGTTGTGTAAGTTGTAGATATATAAAATAACCTATATAAACAAAGGTTTTATCAAATCAACAAAATTTAAGTAGAAAACACCCAAATAATCAAAAACACAACAGATATATAAAAAAACTAATATTTACCTGAAAATCAAAATATTTTTTTATATAGAACTTTAATAACCCAAAAGATACAAGCGACACTTTAATTTTTTTAAGGAATATATTCTTGTGGGTAAATCATAATAAAAAATTAATAAAACATGTTTGTTAACAAGGCAAAACAATTTTGGAAAGAATTTCTTCCAAACAAAGTAGAACATTTTAACTTTTTATTTAATGTCCTAGTAAGAGTATAAACGACGTTAAATGACCACTCACCAAGTGTCTTAACATCAACAGGGGGAGGTCCCTGATATTGGTTAATAACAATGTCACCCTGCGCATTATACTGTGTTGCACCGATCGGTTGTCCCTGCTCATCTACGTTGGTGGAGTTGGATGTTGAAGGTTGGTTGCTCTGTGGAAGACTGAGGTTACTGATTGTTACAGATTTTAGTTTTATGTGCACAATTTCTATGTTTGTCTAAATCAGTGTAATTATAATCTTTTCTTTCATGTGGTTTAAACAGTTTGTTCACCAGTTAATATCAACAGTAATAGTAAAATATGTGTTTGTAATTTGATTTCTAATTAGTAATAAATATAACTAATTAACTTTTTTATTGAACAGGGGTTAAATGATTGACAATTTGTCTCCATATCATAAATATTAAAGGCATGCCATGTCGCCCCGACATGTCAAACAAGGAGCCGTAAAAATCGAATTAACACTTTAAAAATCGTAGGATAACATGACCTTAATATGTAAATACAGAAAAATATGCACTAAACCAAGGGGAATTCCTTAAAGCTGTGAAAAACTAATTCAGGCTGTTTTAGGAATTTATTTTCTTTTTACTATAGCGCTTGACAAGGGGCTTTCATTTAAATCATATGTAAATAAACAAAATATTCGCAGTAATTTCTGTACTTCTGTAGTTCACAGAGGTATTTAAAGGCACGAATTTCAGGTAGATAAAGTGTTTTTTATGGTATAGGACAGGATATTCATGTGTATCCCCGTGAATGGGAAAACCAAGGGGGTTAACACACGGGCAATCGTCAGATCACCTAGCGCCCACCGTCGGGTAACCGGAGCTATTGCAGTGTGTTATGTGTGATACACGTGTTCCTTCAATTTGGCAGAACACAATAATCCGCTGGGTTCAGGCAATGTCCGTATAAGGCCTCGTCCAAGGACACAACCGAATAGCTAGCGACCAGATTCGAACCTAAAACCTATCGGCCGAAAGTCGTCGCACTAAACCACTAGAACAACCGGGTGTATTGTAGTATTTCCCAATGCTAAATTTGCTTCATTGTTTTATAGTTACAGAAATACACAACAAAACATCATGGCGCGTAAAGCTTCGTCTGCCTGACAAACATTAAAAAGACTACGCACACAGTGCTGTCGAAACAAGACTATATACTCGGTGTATATCATACACAAAATGTGAATAGGGGCCCCCTGTGTGCATAAAAACATAACATACAATTATGCTTTAAAAAAACTGCTGTTTAAACAATTGGTTGACACTTTTATTTTGCGAGGTTCTAAGCTTAAGATTTCTTTTGTTACATTTTTCTGTGTGTACTGATCCGACACGTTTAAAAAAAGTCGTAGTAATCTTTCTTTTTGGTGCGAGTTGATTGTGTCATTAATCATGATGTGTTGAGCTGAACGCATACGAAACACCCAGAAATTGTATTACTGTTTAGTGTTTTGCTGCTTGTTTTTCTGATATTTTGTTTATTTTTCGATAAATTATACGATTTGCACACCGAGTAATTTTTCTGTTTCGAAAAGAGCGATCACTGATAGATTTGCGCACTTTCACAGGGTTGACACGTAGAACAAGGGTTTGCCCAAGTGGAGTTCTA
Organism: Ciona savignyi; assembly: GCA_000149265.1. Lineage (NCBI taxonomy): Eukaryota > Metazoa > Chordata > Ascidiacea > Phlebobranchia > Cionidae > Ciona > Ciona savignyi. The sequence goes on along the minus strand of CH002093.1, from coordinate 356,929 downwards.
CAGCATATATAGTATTGAAATAAGAGATGTAGTTTTATATTTTCTTGTGGCTTTATCCCAATATCCACTTAATATTACTAAATTTCTACAAACATTTAACAAATTTCAATTGGTTTGTTTCCTTCAAAATGTCCATAAATAAGAAGTATGACATTCGGCTAGGTTAGTAAAGACGTCCAAGTTAAGCGATTATGGAACGCAATACTGCAGTTGACTGATTTCCCTTAGGAATTGAACATTACTTGTGGTTCTTTTTATTCTGTTCTTTGTTTATTTACTAACTCCCGGATGATGGCGCAAAGGAGCATTTAACTAAGTTAAGTGAATACAGTGGTGTGTGAGCGCGACCGATATATATACCGACTGCTATACAAAAACGGTGCTTGTGCCTAGTCCAATATGGGTCGAAACTTGGCTCGGTAAAATTATATATAAAGAAAGTAAGTGACGTCATGGAGAGGTCGTGGAGGTCGGATGTTCTCAATCGCAATTCAACTCAAACAATCGGGCAACGCCCTAATTGCCTTAGTTTCAGGTATTGGAAGAAGACCTTGTCAAAAATCTGCTTGCAGAGAGGAAGGGCAATTTAATATGCGTCACCTGTAAAACTAGAGAAGATTGTCTAAAGATATATGAAGAGGGGAAAAGTGTGGAAAATGTTTATTGTGTCTTTATGCACATGTCGGATAGGACAACATTAGTGATCGCATAAATATTCTTTCCTTTAAAAAAGAAGTACTGGCCTATACATTGTGTCAGTATGGAAACTTATTTAGCATAAGGAACAAAGTCGACAAGCGTGTTTTGGCAACTGAGATTCGGCTGGCACTGCTTGGAAAAAACACCGATACCAAGCTACATAAATGTAGCAGGATGAACTGTTTGTAAAGTACCATGGACAAACTGAGACTTGCAAGCATTGTGGAGAACCAGGCCACAAACTCGCCACTTGCCCGAGGAGTTTCCCGCCTGACCAAAACCCGGGGCTTAAGAAATTACAAGAGAATGACAACCTGCCACAAGCAAAACCTGTGGAAGTTAGTTATGTTGACTTAAAATCCAAGACATATGGCATAGAAATAGCACTTACAGGACAGACACATAGGGTGTTTATACAATCACTGGTCAACGCACGCTGAGTAGCTCGATGTATCAACACAGGGTTGACAACGGGGGGTAGGTCATTGCTCCTGTTGGATCCTACACGGAAACTTTCTCTTTTGCCAGAGGTGCAAGGGTTTTTCTTTTATTCTTTTTTGCTTCTTTAAAAACCCAAGTCGAAGAATACACACTTAATATATAGCAAAATAAAATGTGGAATTATCTTGTGCAATTATATGTTACTTGAGGTTAAAATACACGGTTGACTAAAACCGCAGATAGAGTAAAAATATAATTGTGGACAATTAAAGCCAGAAATAAAACTTGAAGGAAACTTAGTCGAGTGCTGCCACTGCTTATCACGGTCGTTATACCCTCTTGTGGCGATCGATCTAAACCATCAAGCACTCAAAGCAACACTTGCAAAAACAAAATCTGTAGGATGGAATTGGAAGGTGGCATCAACCTCGAACCATAAAAAGAGAAATCAATACCCATTTAATTGTTTATTCATAAAACCTTACCATAATGTCGCCACTAGTAGTAGCCACATATATTGTACGGAACCAGGCCAAAAGGCATACTGTGTTTTAGTTTTATAAAACAATACGACATGTTCCTTCCTCGCACAAGAAAATCATTGTATCGTAGAATGAGAACAAATATGTGCTCGCGAATTGGGAGGTGGGATGATATATTTTCCGACCGGGAAATCGCTCGAGATAATTTTAGTATAATGTAGAAATAGAATTATGCGACACTAATTACTATTTTTACAATGTCGGTTATTAATTTTGCCGTATATGGGCACTTTTGGCTGTAAGATATTTTTCGAGTTTTCAACTAAATCTCTCTTCCTGCTAAGCGAGCCGCAAAGTTAATGATTGCGACATAGTACCCAGCGTCAAATAAGACCCACGATATTGTAACCATGACCCCATCGTCTGTATTTTTTTTTCTAGCAATCCTGGAAAAGGTACTTGTAAGCTAAATGTCTCCTCTTTGGACGATGCGAGCTGTATTTCTAAAATCAAGGCAACAATTAAAAGAACTAACCATAAAATGATATAGAAATATTGATTTTATGAACTTCTATACGATAATTGAAGCTTAACAGTTGGGCGACAAAACATCACAAATTATTTTGGTTAGGTTACGTTGTCACAACTGGACATCGACGAATCCAATGGCATAGATCACCTAATCACAGAAAAGGATTGTTGCAACGCGCGTTATAAACGATGCCCAATAAGAAAAATGACGGCTTTCCCGCCGAGTTCTACAAAACCGATTGCCCCGACGTGAAAACTTATAATTGACGCGCTTCGTTTTACTGAAAAAAGAGTTAATAACCAAAACAAGGTATAATAATTCTTATTTCTGAACACAATAAAGATCCTTTATTTGTAACAAACTACCGTCTAATTAACCTCTTAAAAGTGGATTACAAAATATTTTGAAAACTTATTAATAATCGAATTAATAACTGCTTGTCTACCTACTCTTACACACTAAGTTGAAAATGGTTTAATCAACGGTGGTTGCCGAAAACATCAGACTATTATTTTATGCAATACACTTATAGGCCACATTTACTGTCGGTGCCCAAGCTTTTAAAACTGTTTCCAAACACTCAATAACCAAGGGAAAATGTCAAGTCATTAGCGTTTTATGCGGGAAGCAAAAATGATGTAGGCATATAAGCCATATTCCGGTGATGGTTAAAAATGGCCGCTAAACCAAATGAAACGCACAACTTATTTTATACCTTAATCTTGTGTCGCCATTTAAAAAAGTTCATGCATCCCCATAAAAGTAACAGAATAGGGTGATTTAAGAGGATAACTGGACGTACATGAGGTGGTACGATATAATTACACGCAGCGCAGATCCTAAAGCGAGGTATGAACTGGCTAGCGTACGCCCGGTAGTTGGTGCAGGAGAGCAGTAACCGTGACAAGCGGATAAAATAAAGTTTACTGACGCTTTGAAAGTTACATTACCTCTTGAACCCGACGTCATACTTTGATTTGTGCGCTTCGCATTCCATGTATAAACGAGATAGATAACTTTGTACAGACGAATTATAACCAATAAACTCTCTTCGAATATAATATTATCAGATAATATTCTTTATTATCTCGTTTATTCATGGAATTCCAACAAAACCTACTCTTGTAAGTCTCTTATTTCTTACCTATGTTTAGGTAATTGCAGTTAGATGTTACCACACGGGCAATTGTCAGATAACCTCGCGTCAAAGGTCGATAGACTTTTGATTACGCTTTAAACCCCTTTACCATTAAAATCATACGTATGCACCTTGCCAAACGACACAACCAACACGTTTTCGCTATTGTATTATAAGATATACATGTTGTACTGATGATTGGTGTTTATGGAGAGCCAGTAATATTAAAGCACAAAATAACCGTGAAACGCTATAATGGTCGAACTACAGGATCCATTATTAAAAATATATATATATATATATATATATATATATATATATATATATATATATTATATATAAATTTGTAGCTTAGCAAGGCTTGGTAGCTAACTGTTTGTGTCAGATAAACAAGGTGTCCTGCAATGACGTGTTCGTACCAAGTACATTAGCTCCCCATAGTTTAACAAACACTTCAACAACAGACTCCAAAGTTCAACTTCTATATCAGTGACGAAACAATGTCGTGTTAGACCACTCGTGTGCGATATGTGTGAATGTTTAACAAGCGTTTCGAATTATTTATATTTTTACCCAGGACGGGAAACTAGTTATGGGTCCCATTTGGAAAAATGGGACACATATTGTTTTTGTCCGTTTTTTTTTTCTTTTTTTTTTCGTCAAACGCTTGACAGGCATGGCTTGTGGCAACGACATCTACTAGAAGGGTAATGGAATCGCAATAAAACTTTGTCGTGTGTTAGATCACATGGTCTAGATGTGCACGGATCAAAATTTTGCGAAATATACTGAGGGGAATTCCCCTGGGAGGTGAAAAACCAAAACGGTATCTTTTTTTAAAAAAATAGCTTTCTTGGGCATAGCGCTTGAACGGCTAATCCAATTTTAATTAAATTTGGTAAACTGTAAGGGCATTAGCCACTGATATACCATTTACAAGAATTAAAAAAATTACCCAGGGAAATACCCTAAAAATAAGATTTTGTTTTCAAATCATGATTGTGGCAGGCATTGGTTGTGGCACCGACATCTACCAGAAGGAGTAATGGAATTGCAATAAAACTTTGTCATTTGTTAGACAACATGGTCTAGATATGCAGAAACCAATATTATTGGTAATATACTCAGGGGAATTCCCCTGGTAGGTGAAAAACCAAAACGGTATTTTTTTTTAAAAAAAAAGAGCGTTTTTGGGCAGAGCGCTTAAACGGCTACTCCAATTTCATTTAAATTTGGTAAACTGTAAGTGCATTAGCCAATGATATAACACTTAAAAGAATTTAAAAAATTTATAAGGGAAATACCCTAAAATAAGATTTTGTTTTCAAATCATGATTGTGACAGGCATGGGTTGTGGCACCGACATCTACCAGACGGAGTAATGGAATTGCAATGAAACTTTGTCATTTGTTAGAAAACATGGTCTAGATATGCAGAAACCAAAATTTTGGGTAATATGCCCAGGGGATTTCCCCTGGGAGGTAAAAAAACAAATCGGAATTTTTTTAAATTAGGTTTTTGGAGCATAGCGCTTATACGGCCAAAATTTTAGTTCCCTATCCGCCTTATTGAGCGAAAAGAAAAAGGGAACATAGGGAAATACCCTAAAAATTATGATTTGTTTTAAACCATGATTGTAACAGGCATGCTATATCGCTTCGAAATCTCCAACAAGGAGTCGCCAAAGCGGATTAAAACTGATTGTTAGATTATCTAACAAACATCTAACTTAGATAACATAACTTAGATATGTTAAGCAGAAATTTATGTACTAAACCCAGGGGAATTCTCCGAAATAATGAAAAACTCAATCGTGCTGTTTCGGGAATTTACCTTCCCTTTACCAAAGCGCTTGACAAGAGGCTTAAATTTAAAACATTTGTGGTAAAATGTTCGTAAATCGAACACGCTTTTTCTTTTTTTAACTACACATGGAAAAGAAGTTTGGTTTAATAACTATGCGGGACCCATGCGTTTATGCTTGCAGAAACAAAACTATGACAGTCCGGTTAAAAATTTCAGGAATATTAAATAACATAGATCTGACGTGCACATATCTGACAATAACATATATTGTGTAATGAACATTAATAACAAGATCGGGACCCATGCGTTTATGCTTGCAGAAACAAACTACTAACCCGGTGTATAAAATACAAATTGTGGTTAGGGACCCTGCTCGCATATATATATCATACAAAATGTGTTTTACAAAATAATAGTGGTTTTAAAACACGTGGTTGACACTCTCTAGTTATTTATTTATTTACGTAATCTTTGTTTTCTTCTGAAAAGAAATTTTAATTCCAATGTTTAAGAAAGTTAACAATGTATAAACATAAACGTTTTTTGTTGGAGGGTTGATTTGTGTCCAATTGAGCTTGCTTGGTTCATCGCATTTATCTACAACCTGATTTAAAACTTGAAGGTAAACTGGTTCGTTCCGTGTTGTTTTACTTAGAATTAACCACTGTACACTCATAATATATTAGTTAGCATGCCCAAAAGATTTAACTCGATGGGAAATTTCATTCCTTTTGATATAGAGCGTAATTAACATTAATCTCTATTTCTATGCTGTGGATTTGCAGAAAAATGGTTTATATATGGATATGCATTTTACACAGTGATAATAATGCATTGATAGTGCCATTTGGTTTCCACTCACATGTTGCCACATATTAAGTGTGCCCTCCTTTTATTACTGCCTTCAAAGGATCAAAAACAAATAAACGAGTTACTGGCGTAAGTTTTTATTATCGGGGTTTTCTTAGGTAATTTGGGGGGTAATTTAAGTTTTATTTTATAAGTTTACGATTTAGGTTTTCATACGGTTAATTGTGAAATTGTCTGTCATAAGGTTAATTGTCAAATAACCTCGCGCCAAAGGTCTGGTTACCGATGTGCACTTTGTTGACTACGCTGGAGATACTACTGAAGTTTTAGTTCAACCGATTAAACCAGTGAAATCATGTGCGCCTTTCCCAAACCCCAAACCGACTAGTATGAGCTATTGTCATATAGAATATTTATGTTGAACTATAATTAATAGCGCTACTGATGAATCGGTGTTTATAGAGAGCCTATATTAAAACACGAAATAAAAATTAATCACAAAATGAACTAACGTTATAATTGTCGAACTACAATATCCATTATTCAACAAGCTACATATATATATTTGACTTGTTAGCCTTACAAGGCTCGATTGCCTACTGTTTGTGTGGGATAAACATGGCGTCATGCAATTACGCGATCGAACTAAGGACGTTAGCCCAAGTAATTTCAAAAAACACGTCATCAACACGTTCCAAAGTTCAACTTTTCAATATAAGTGACGAGAGGAAAGCCGTGTTTGAACAACAGTGTTCGATTTGTGTCAATTTATAACAAGCGGTTCGAATTATTTATATTTTCACCCAGAGAGCCGAACCGGTTGTTTGACAGATTATTTTCCGGCTCCGGTTTACTTATAATATTTAACCTGTTCAAGTTTCAATTTTCTTGATTAAAATTAGAATTTCGAGTTCTGGTTAAGTTCATACAAACACAACCG
>CH002093.1:327986-349981 GCA_000149265.1 Ciona savignyi | reverse complement strand
CGCGCTGATGGAATAAGCTGTTTTAAAATACAACAAAAAACAAAGTATTCCCACAAAATACGAACGTTTTTTTATTATACAATCTATTACGCTCGAATGTTTTTTTCATCGTCAGCGGGGGGTTACGTCGTGCTTATTATTGATTTTAAAAACGAGATTTGATGGCGTACATATTCCACTTTGGTTAAAGGTTCCACCAACACAGATTTAATCAATTATTACATATAAGCCACCACTACTTTTAAAACCCATTTTATCCGAACGCTATATATGTCGGTGTTGTAAAAATGTAGAGCCTACCTGTTCCGCCGTCATTTTTGCGCGCTATTCCTGCCGAATGTGCCAAATTGATGAATAGTTAGTTTATTAAGCTACCTGGTGACTAATATAGAAAATACCGTATCTTTTTTATGTATTATAGTGGAAAACGGAACGCACACGAGGGGATCGTTTGTTGCGTTATGTTTTATACACTATATCTCTATTATTATACTTTATGTACACTTTCGATGCATTTTGTTTATAATTTCTTATTTGTTCACATTTATTGCTTTACTTGTCAACTCATTTTATTTTTCATCGCTTTTTTAAATGGCGTATAACCAATTAAGACCTCTATAAACGGCAGGATGTGTCGAGTAGTATCCTCCAGGAGTCATCGTTTTTAAACGAGTGTTTTGCTGAGTAACAATGGTGGTGATTCCCCAATGTTTGTTAAAAGTTTTGTAATTGTGGAGCAGTGCTTTGTAAAATAAATATGTTGATTGTGCATCTTCTGGCTGTTTTGTTGGGAAAAAGTTGCTTATATACGAAGGGGTATTGGCTCAAAAATTTTAAGCAAAATTTTGGAGGGTTGTAAGACTTCCTATGACAGGATTTTGAGAGACAGCCTGTGCGTGACAGCTGTCCGGATTTTTTGTAATTCTAATGTTTACGAGTATGCGTAGCTAAAATTTAGTAACAATTAAGACTTGTTTGTCTTTAATAACAAATATTTTTATTAGTTGTATGTGTTTTCTAATAGCCGTGATTTTATAAAGTAAAATGTTACACGTCCTTGTAATTGGTCCAACGGTAAGCCCGTTAAGACAACTTTGTTCGTTATATTTTATTTGTGTCAAAAAAGTATTTAAATTTGAATCGAAATAGATTTAAAAGAGGGTACATACCGGCGTGTAGCAAATATCACACAGGGTAACACAAAAGTCTACAACGAAACATTTTGAAAATAAGTGGACTGCTGACCAGATTTAAGGTCTAGAATCCCTTTGTAGCTATTTTGATGCCATATGTAATCTGCATTTAAATACGCATCCTAAGTTCTTACGTAATCATTACCCCATCACGTCATTATGACGTATAACCTCATGACACATTGCCTCGCAAAGCAAATGTTATTCACACACGTCATTTATTTGTCTATAAAGCTATACGCATGTGATGAAAATGTATTATAAACTATTCAACGTCTAATACAGAGTACATTCTGCTGGTTTGTCAAATACAAAATAGTTTAAGCTGCCTACCAGCTTGGATGTCGTGAAATCAATATCGACTTTGTTTACACAATTCATTATGGTGACCAGTCAACTGAACCCCTTACAACTGAACCCCTTACAACTGAGCCCCTACAACTGAACCCCTTTACAACTGAACCCCTTTTAACCGAACGCTTTTAATTGAAAAAGGGGTTCAGTTGTAAAGAGGTTCAATTGAAATGGGTTCAGTTGTAAAGGGGTTTAGTTTAAAGGGGTTCAGTTAAAAGGAGTTCAGTTGTAAGGGGCTTAATTGTAGGGGTTCAGTTGTAAAGGGTTCAGTTGTAAGGGTTCAGTTGTAAGGGGTTCAGTTGTAAGGGGTTCAGTTGTCATGGAACCTTCATTATATCAGGGTAAAACATAAATTCAAATCGAATTATTAACTTTCAAAGCCATTTGTGTTAACAATAGTGTTTGTTCACTGTTGCGTAATCATAATGAGTATTGCACTCCACAATATACAAATGTATTGTTATATCGCAATGTGTAAATTTGTATTATTTGTGCTGGTTTAAAACTTATTATTTTCAATTAGTAAACAATTCCCTCCTAACTAACCTTAACATTTAAACGACATGCTGCATGTGGATTATTAAGAGTGTATCAACAATTAATAGCACACAAACAAGTTGTTATCATATTTACTCTTCACTTAATGACTAAAATAAGTTTAAAAATACAATAATCCTAGGCTTGTTCAATTCTGAATCCACGTTGTGATAGAAATACATTAACATAGTCCCCATGTTCGTTATTAGTAATAGAATGCTTAACATTCGTAGTTACAACAACAGCGAAAACGAACGCCACATACTATAGAACTAACATAGAGCGAGAAATTTTAATTCGCTTTGGGTTAAACAATCATTCTCCTTTTGTTAATGCGAAATTGCGTTGAATTGCCAAATGTTTATACAAAAGCATTAATTGAATATACATTTAGTAGGATAGGTGCACTAGCACGCGAATGTAACAACTACGTCCCAAAATTTATTACCATTGTTTACCCGTAATATCATTCCGCTGATTAAATACCGCATTGTTCTTTATTGCCTTAAACAGAGAGGCACATCAGATACCCAGAGAACAAAACGTTCTGCAGCAAAGTTCTTTCGTTAAATAGTTTAAACACGCTCAGAATTGATGCCTCGCAGATTTAGCTTAAGCTGTGTACATTGTATGTGCGTATGTCGCCCCAATGTATATAAAACATATGGGACTTGGTATAATAGTGGTATATAACTTACCGCGGCTTGTTCTTCCGGCTCCATTTCAGCTTCTCACACTTTGAGCTTGAAGCCCCCGCAAGAATCGCTTGCCTCTACGCTTCGTCTTCGTCGTTTCCACGCATTCGTCGATTTGGTAGATTTCTGCACAACATGGTAAAGAATAAATATATTTAGCGCTGACAAAACTTTAGGTTTCTCTAGTCGTTTCTATTTTTTAATTAGTATTTGCTACATGATAAATTTTGGTAATTAAAGTCATTATCACCATGTTACATTGGGGTTAAAGTCATTATCACAATGGTACATTGGGGTTAAAGTAATTATCATCATGTTACATTGGGGTTAAAGTCATTATCATCATGTTAGATTTTAAGGTAATGTCTTCATATTGACTTCATAACCGTAGATAGGAAACAAATGACAATTGAAACAAACACAACAAAACAATTTACAAGAAACAGAAACGCAAAATCTGGACTCGTGCCGTATTGACGAGCACCTAAATGTAGAAAGCTTATATATCTAGTCGCACATTTCACGCAAATTGTTACCAGGGCGGCATCGACATATCGATGATAGCGATATCATCGATATCACAGCTACGATACTAATAAACGCGCATCGCGATTATTGTACTACAGACACGTTTTTTTAGGGAAACTTAACCTAGCGACTCGACTCGTCTTTTTTATGGTGTAAATGGAGTTTATGCACCAACAAATGCATTAATATGTCAAACACCCATTGTAACACTTGCAATTGTGATGTAATGTCGTAATAAACCGCAGTACTACGCCTATTATTGTGTATTATTGGGGGTGATATGTTTATAATATTTTTCATTTATACTTAGTTCATTTTAGGCCATGGTATCATACATTTGAATTTATACAAGCTAACTTTTCTTACTTACAAACTTAGCATAACATGGGTTGTATTACGTAATATAAAGTTCAACAATTAACGTAATAAATAAATGCCCTTTTGTGTAAGTAAAGTTACTAGAAAAACTTTACTAAAGCAATATTTTAACTACGCTGAAACGCAGTCCGTTAAAAGTCGTTTGATTTAGATATTGGGAATTCCCCATGTTTCCTTACCATTATTTTCGCGATACGTTGACCAGCGATTATCGATACATTTTCAAGTGCATCGTTGCAGCTTTAGTTTTAACCCACAACTACACAATGGGATCAGAATTGCTGACAAACGTTTTAACTACGACCACACACATAAACAACAATGCAATACTTAAACACGATTCCGCTCACGCTTTCACTGTGTTGTCGTAATCCCAGCAAAGAACACGGGATACTTGTTTCGTCTCCACCGATGTCCGTTCTCCTCGATTCTTTTCTCCGCAAAAGCAGGTTTTTTAGGCTTTCTGCAGATTTTGATTTAATCATAATGAGAATTAAACACAAAATGACATCCAGCCTCATGTTTACACTTTGTACATGAAAATTACCCCTCTCACAGGCAAGGGTTCCAAAGTTTTAATTATATAAGATGCTATTATTATCTTCGGTCTTATGTACCACCGTTTACAGGAACCCCAGGAAGTATCGTCGACCACCTGCTTGTCACAGCCACTCGATCGTTTCCACCGTTGATTAAATAGTTTCTGCATGATAGATTGAGTGAGTTATTATCAACAACATTAAAATATGATTAGCAGTATGTTGTTATTACTAAGACACTATTTAAACTTAAGGTTGAAAATGTTTTAGTGAGCAATATACGTCAAAATAAAATGTTTTCACCCATAGTTGGGTATATCTTGTAACGTATGAATAAAAAAACTTGTTATAAAAATGTAGCTGGGCAGCAACGCCAAACGATCACAATGGATATCATTTATGTACACAATTCTACGGGGTAAGCTAAGTACGACAGATCTGACCTTTTCACTTTGCACACAAAACACCAGTGAGGACCATAGATCGCCTCCTCTGCTACAAATCCCTTCTGCTGCTCTGCTGATTAAATATTTTTTCCCGCAGGAGATCTCCGTTACAAATTAGTGTCGACTTTTGCCTTCCGTACTACTTGTGTTGCATTACACAACTTCTAATCCAGGTAATAAATGTTCGAATGAGATGTTAGCATTTATAACACAGAAACGCGCAAACACCTTCGTTATTGCCTTTTTCTCGTTTACCCTAAAGTTGACGTCATAACAAACTGATCAGCAACGATTCGCTTTGTGTAGCGATCGCTGTGTTTGAACAAAGATAATTATGGTTCGACAAAATATTCTTCCCAATTGAATTAAATTCTACCGATTGTCATAACAGCCCAACTTACATTGATTGTGGTCTTATATGCCACCTTGTTTATCCCTAAGCTATTCCAAAGGTGAATGTATATTTGTCGATTATACAATTGACGGGTTTCGTGTATAAGAGACAATAAAAGTCGGTCTTATCTGCTGTATAAATGGGGACGATGATCATACATGAACGGTCGACAATAATAGGTGGAACAGGGGTCGGGTCGCCGGATAAACACATCCAGCGGACATTACCGATACATATACACCAATCACATATAAAAATGCCCAAGTGACGGTCCCTATCTTGTGTTCGAAACTTGTGTCAATAAAAAAGACACACACAGTGTACGGTCGTGTGGCCGCCGAATGGTTAGTGCGACCGATATATATATCAACCGATACAAAAACAGTCCCAACGTGAAACAAATTTTAATAACGAAAATGAGGGCGGCAAGGCGAACTGAAAATGGAAATTTGGGAACAAAATTTGGGTTTAAAATGGGGAAAGAAGTAATGGGAGGAAGGGGTTTTCTAATATTGAAGTCATGTAGCTGTAAAATAAAGATAATAATGTTAGTAAGCCACTACTACAAATCAAATTGCAATAAAGAAGAAGGAAAGCAAACTACTGCACCGAACCAACTACTACTGTAATCTGAACGAAGTTAGAACTGAAGGACGAATTAAACGGAAAAGCGAGAAATTAAGAAACTTAAATTACTGTGTGCAGCGTTTGACGCGCTGGCATTCGAGGACAAAGTTTGAAGAGCCGTAAAATAGTTAGGGTGACTCTGCAGTTAACAAGTACTTCATGCCAAACTCCGACGCCTCCTTGTGGCTTCGAAGCCAGCACATCAATGTTTTCACTTCGTCGGATGCGGCAGTATCGGAGGAGGGGAACACACCTCGTCACTTCCTGAGCCTGCCTTGGCTTGTCTCGAGACGATCCTTTTAATAGTCAGTCTAGGGTGGTCGTCTCGCGTGGATTTGGTGCGATGTGACTTTCCAGGCACCGGTGTGCCATTGCGTTGTCGTGCCGATCAACAGCATCACTTCACCATCGGGAATTTGTGGCAGGTCCACTCCACGAAGGTACTTATATCGGTTCAGTTTATTTGGCTGTGGAATATTGCTCGGTGTAGCGGGAATTTCCTTAATGAGCGCAACGTCGGGCAGTTCAAGCTCTTCGTCGCCATCAAGCAGAAGAACAGTTAACGAGGCGGAAGTCGTTTTAACATTGATCGGTTCGGAAGTAGTCATTGTACACAGGTCGAAGTTCGCGGCGCGACCAGTTGGCGTGGCTTGTAACTGATCGGCCAGTCGATGGTCACAGAAGGTGCGGTTCGCTCAGGAATCGAGAAGGGCGTATACTCTCGTATCTTTGCCTCCGCTTCTAACGCGTAGAAGGCAATGTCCAAATTTGGGGGAGGTCAGTATTACCGGTGTTTCTCTTAGTGCTAAGTGAGTGCATACATGCTTTAGCGGTTGTGTTGCTTTCAATTCTATCTGCGGGTCTGAGGATCCATCTCGGGTGATGGAGCAAGGTGTGATGGAAGTTGCCGGTGCAACCTTCTACACTGCATTTGATTTTGTGTGGGCATTCTCGCACGGAATGGCCTGCCTTTAAGCATTTAAAGCACAAGTCGCCCGGATTACGCGCTTCCGTTGTTCGTAAGATTTGATCTTGAAGTTGTGATAGGCGCCAATCAAGTGTGGTTTCCTACAGACGCTTTCGGAGTGGGAGTGGCAGCAGTGGGAGATTCGGCAGTCACGTTTACGTTATATGCCGACACTTTCCGTCTTGGTGCAGTAATTACTAAAGGATTTGTGGACTTTAGCAGTAAGTACTTTCCATAGACAAAGGTAACTTCGCGACTCTATTCTCTAACGAAGGAGGCAAAGTCGTTGGGTAATTAATTATCCATGGAGTTATGCTGAATTTTATCATAGACGTGTTCTGTACAATGTTAAAGTGGTTAATTTAAGGTCGTATGAGTCCACTTTGTCGGCAATATGTACTTGGTATCGGTTGACGAAGGACCAGTAGTCCATCGGATCTCCATTACATTTTTGACGATTGATTTAGGTACGAAGCGTTCACCTACCTCTTGGTGGTTTATGTGACGGAGTGGTGAATCTCGTCGGATACGAGTCGGTGATAGCTGTGTACGTCGTTGTTGGTTGCGCATTGGGGAGTGATCAGCATATCGGGACGGTCGGTTCTGATGCTGTGTTGTCACGTGTTCTCTTTCGTCGTTCACCCGGATGTCGGACGGAAACGGTGGCGAAAGACGTTCGGTGAAGGGAAGATGTAACAGAGCGCTGTGCTTCGGGCGCACAACGGGCGGAGCGTACAAAGTAGAACGTTGTGGTGGTTGCTTTGCGGTGGCTGTTATATCGTTGCGTAATTGTTCAGTGGATAGAGTCTGCTCTAGAAGCGGTGTCGTAGAGCCAGCATATTTGCGGGTTTGAACGTCGTTGTTTCTGGCGTCAGGAATGGATGCTTCCTCCCATGCTCCAGCTTTAGCTTCAGCCAATTTTAATTTTCGCCGGAGTTCACGGTCGGCAAGTTCCTCTTGTTTTCTTCTACGTTCCTCTGTCGCGCAAGCCTAGCAAGTTCAAGTATAACCTTGCTATCTTTTCGAAATATGTTGTTCCAACCGAATAGTCTAGCCTTTGCTTGATGGCTGGTTTATTTCTATAAATTGCTGGCAGTTACAGTTTAATGTATTCTGTTCTAGTTTTTTTTGTTCTGTGTTCACTTTTATGAAATGATATAAATTGCTAAAACTTATTATTCTAAAGTCATTTAAATACGAGAAATGTATACCTCAGAATTCAGCATAGGTCCAGGACCGTGCAGGCCTGAATGACCGCTTAAGGTTAGCTGTCACGCGCGTACATTGGTTCAGTAAGGCTATATGACAAGTGTTATGCTAAGTCTCCATAAAAAAACAAAAATACAACGCTCCTGCAGGCGCTTCTGTTACTAATTCACCTCTAAACTGGCACATGATTGTATACAACTAATATAGGCACAAAATTTCAACAACGTCAATGACGTAATACGGGAAATCCCCTAACATAAAATAAAATGCATATCTGCTCATAACATTTTAACAAAAAAATATTGGAAGAAACTGATTTGATTTTTGAAATCAGCGTATTTTTTTCCATTTATTAAGATATTCCTAGAATCGACTTCAGTTCCCCTTTAAAGCTGCGCATCGAGCTTGTAGTGCTTACAACAATTACTGATTCTTGTTTGTCATTGAGTGATGTGGTTGAATTAGGTGGTGCTGGTGTATCTGCCTCTTGGCTTCTTCAATGTTGTCCAGCCATTGTTCTACGCGGTCTTCAGGTTGATTATCCATGGTCGAGAGGTGCGGTGCGATGGGTTGGATCCGTTTGCTCAGTTTGCAAACGATGTTTTTTCCGCGGATGGAGTAACGGGTTGCTAAAATTTGAAAGTAACGCGTATAAATAAAACAGGCTGTTTATGTCCTTTAGTTGTAATTGGCGGCCAGGGTTGATACGGAACGATGCGGTCCAGTATAAAGATTGTAACATAAACTCCCATTGTTACGTATTAAGTTATGACGCAATTTATGATATACCATAGACCAGGCATGGGCAACCCCTGGCACGCGTGCCGAACTTGGCACACGAGCTCGTTTTTCTGGCACGCTAGGTCAAGGAAATTGTATTCTTTTCTTTAAAGATAATAACTTAAAAGTTATTTAAACTTTAACCACGTGCATAAAATGTTTATTACCGTAGGACGTAATTTATGAAGTAAAGATTTGATTCTTGATTACCGTGTTATTGTTACTCAACAAAGACCAAAGAGTAGTAGAGCACAACAATTCGCTAGCAAATTTCGCAACCTGCTGCTACAGACGAAGGATCGGACGTGAGATAACTTTGTACTTATGTGTAGACAACCAGATGTAGTAAATGTAGTTTTTATCAGTTACACTTTGCATCCTAATTTACTTTTGTTAGCAATTCAAGATACAATATGTTATAAGGCTAAACATTATGTACCATGTATCGGTAAGGTCATTCGGTATCGGTAAAGGTCATACATGCATATTTCGGCAAGTAAAAAAGAACGGTAAACTTATTTCACATAAGCTCATCGTTACGTTTATCAAATTGCGCTAACGAGAGTAAAAATTCATCATTGAATACACTTTTTCACCTGCCTAAGGTTTTCTCTATCACTAATAGTACAGCGCTTGCATATTTTGCAGTAAAGATAAAAATTAAAAGTCATTACTGTAAAAAGTTATTTCGTTTTTTTGTCCCTACCGAATGTTAGGACCATCAGCTAAGAAACTTCAAACTGATGTACGATATGTATGTAAAGCTATTCAAACTGATATTTTCTTAGAAATAAAATTAGAAACTTTTGAGAAAGTTTATTGTGAATGTTTTGTTTTTTATATACTGTGTTTTCACTATTTTTGGAAACTTAAAGCATTTTTTTTCAAAACAGGCACCTTTAAACTACTAGGCTACCATCTATGGTCACAATCACATTTCCACCAGTATAACTGGGTCATCTTGCAAAAGGTGTACTGGAAGTGAATTAATAGACTAATGAAGGTAACTGTAAGTTATACATCATTTCAATATTGTTTTAAAATATAATTGTTGATGGAAAATGAATGGATCCAGGGGTGTCACACTGCAACACAGACGGTTTTAAACATAAATAAATGTGTATAAATTCCTATATCAACCTATAGAAACATGGCACATATACTCATATGTGGTGCAGATATAGATTTAAATTGTTTCGTCACGACTTCAAATTGATGTTAAACAATTCCATGTCATGGTTTCCCGGCATATTGGACATTGCAATATTACAACTATCGCCATTGAACGAATCCAATGGAATTGATTCACATTTTAAACCCCAGTATTCCAGTTTGTCAACTATGGTCCAACTGACACTCCGAACTTGGTACGTAAATATGAACATTGGTTCATGTTTGGGAACTTGTGCGCAAGATACCTTTGGTTGATACTTTTCATTCACATTTGCCTTGCTTTTTAACAAAAAATAGAATGTAGATAAAATATCGTCGAATAAAGTTTGATCGAAAAAACTATCAGCAGTGATTATTACATCAGGTATATCAGGAGTCGATTCATTTGGTGCATTCGAAGCCATTTCCAACAACTTAGGGCTCACTTCACCCCATGTGACCAGTAGAAAATGAACCAGACACCTTCTGATCTTTTCAGGATCAGTTTTCGAGTTTAAATGTGGTTCGGAGATTAAATCGATTTTGTCCCCAAGGTTGTTTATGATCAGACTCTTCTTTGCGACTTCAAAGCAACTGAAAGTAGAGAATGATAATTTTTTGAATATAATAGATTAACATTTTTATTTTGTATAACTTATAAATTTTTATATACGGCTTTTTAATTAAATAAGCAGCCGCTACAATCTCTTTCGTCCTTCACCAATAAACCAAAGGAAAACACAGCATGAGTTTTAGAAAGTTTGTATCACGTAGAAATAAAACGACAATTTATATTTTAAATTTGTTTCAGTTGTTCCCGTCGAATTTCCGATAAGAACACTTTTTAATCTTACTTGTTTTTTATGCGTTATGCTGTGGGAATCCCACATTTATTTTAATTGTCTCGCTGTATGTTTTAACTATTAGGTCGCCAATTCGGCCGCACGACCAAACCAACTAGAAAGCGACTTCACAACCTTGATTGATCCATGTGCCAAGGATCGTGAGCTTTCCACCCAACAATAAGCTGAACGGTCATTGTTTCGATTGAATGTAGAATTCGAGTTTTTAATCACAATGGTCAGGCTCTTACGTGAAAGGACAATCTAGTAATATAGGGTTTAATCTGACCAGTAATTCTGACCAATAAGTATTTTTATTTCAGAAACAGTAAATAAAAATTTTAAATATAATAAATAAGGCGATTTTGGGAACAAAATTTGGTAAAAGCAACAAAAAATGCAATATTATAAAGAGCGTGGTCATAAAAGGCATCATATTAAAATATACCGGATACACCGCTATAAAACAGCATTTATATCGGAGTGTAACATTCGATAATCTATAGATGTCAAAAGTAAAATATTTTTTCTCCTCTTTGACTTTCGCACAATGAGTATGAACGACGAATACCACGCGAATGAGACAACAATGTTAAGCCACGTCATCAATTCTAAATAAATTATTACATCGGAACAACTTAAGGAATGATATCCATACAGAGAAGGTGGCCAGTCTCTTGTGGATACAATAAATACCTCTCTGCCATTAATATTTCTCTTTTCGTAATCTATTGAATATCTATTACAATAACACGATCGCGAAACTGGTTCCAGTATTACGTCATTAACCGCAATTCGATCTTGTGGACCAGCTTTAACCTTAACCACAGCATAGGTGTTGGGTAAAGTAGCACATTCGGATTGGTTCGTTGGTGACCTGTCATCCGAGAGAAGCCGGTCAAAGTGTCGGTAGGTGGCGGTAGTGATGAAACGAGCCTCTCTGAAAGTGACGATTGAAGCTGCCAGCATGAAGGCAGAAACCGCGAAACACGAGATGCGCTGGAATAATAGACGTTTGGGTTACGCTATTCGTCTTCATCCCTAGATATGTGGAACGCAGTTGTATGGTCATGTCGAATCTTGTCAAACCCTACACCGGTTCGAGATATTTCTTTTACCGAAACAAGTTTCGAACCATGATAGACTGGGCCCGTTTTTTGTATAAGTCGATATATGTATTGGTCGCGTTAACCATTCGGTCACACAACCATAATTGTATGACAGATTGTTAGTAGCTTACAAAAGTTGAACAAATCAGACAATTTTCTTTAATACCTATACATAAACACTCAGCAGTAATTAGCTATTAGAACTTTTAAATTAAAAACTGTCTTAAAAGGTCAGTAATTTTCATTGGATTAGATCGTCTTAGTTGGTTCATTCCCCGATAAGCCTTGTAATTATCGGATTAATCAACTTAAATAGACAATCGGCTTTTGAGTCTAAATTGTTACAACAATCCAATCCACAATGCTATTACACTTCAAACTTTACATAGCCACCAATACTGAACATCTATAGAAAACTAACCGAGCGTCGGCTCAATATTTGGCTGATTCCGACCTTCAATGGCCCGACATGGTAATTCAGGTGCAAAACACAATAGCTGTCACACAATATGATAAATCGGTTCTTTAACGATGCGCATCGATATACGGATTATCGGTAACATCAGCTTCGGTATGCACTATTTACATTTAATAAACAAATTGTATAGTTCGCGTCCATTTATATTTGTTTCTGCTTATAAACAAACTGCAGGAGGATTGTATCGACTGTCGTTTTGCCGTTTTTTCCCATTTTCCCATTTATTATAAAAAGTTCTCCTTCGTGTTTTCATCGTGGAAAAAAAAACTTAAAATAATTAATCTTATGGGTTTTACTGTGAATTCAAGGCATCTTATTATATTACAATAGGCAGCACAAGACCGAAGTTATTAAAAACACAGATTCAAAACTATTTGAACAGAACATAACATACCTTCCATGAGCATTTCCCCACGATCCTGCGCATTTCGGCTTCAAATATAATTTAATCGACTGCACCCACTTTAAAACATGCACCTAACGATCTATCAATTGTAGAAGTATTATTAATTATAGGAAATCAAGCACCTAGCCGGTATACACAACCCTTCACTACGTCGTAAAACTTTTATGACGTCTCAGACAGTTGAGGCATCCAATGTAAATATAGCATCCTTGTAAACGTGGTGGTTACTAATTTTGGCAATCAAGATATCCATGATATTTTATACACGAAACAACATCTGGCCGGGTTTGAACGTGATTTTTATTTTAGAATTTTTTACTTTTAGTTGTAATGAAACATAACGTCAGTTTTTACTAATATAAACTCCAAAAAGCGGACTAAATATGAACATTTGATCATTTCTAATCATAAAACTTCGTTGTGCAAAATAAAAAATAACTGAGCTGGACTTAAAGAAGGGAAAGAGGGAAGAAAGGAGGGAAACTTCTCACTAAAACTATGGAAACTAATCTAACACTGCCCCTAAGACTAACCTAAAACCCCAAACTAACCTTGACTTTAACCCAAGCGCTTTCAATAACCTTAAGCTCATAATCTTTATTTTAGTGTGTAGTTTCCCTCCTTTTGTCCTCCTTGCAATTAATTTCCATATTCTTAAACCTTTCTCTTGTTTTTAAGTTGACATCACATTTTAATCAAATGAGTTTAACATTTGTTCGACCAAACTTGAGTGAAACTGAATGATCCCCACAACTAGACGGAAAATTATGGTCGGTTATATGCATGAGATGTGCATACTCGAACACATGCAAACCATATTGTTTACTATCGTAATACAGACCAATTCCATACAAACGCTGGCTAACTCGATGGCTTTTTACTCAAAACTTTCGCATCGGTCTTTAATTGATCGAGGCTTTCCCGTTTTGGCCGAAATATGGTCCTCACAAAAAGAAACGATATTTGCCCAGCAAATACCTTCTTGTTTTGTCAAAATACTCGTAAATCTAAGTGTAGACTCTCTGCTCAAAAGGTTGATCGCCGCTGTCAATAGTAATCTACATAAACAAAATGCACTGAAACAACGAATATATAACCGTAATGTGCTACACTTTATATGCGACAATAATATATCTCTCGCATCCGATCGCAGTAACGCGACGCCAAAGGAAATGATATTAAGCTCGTTGCAGTCTGTGAATAGTTACACCGGAATGTAAAAATTCGAAAAGTTTATGAACTATAATACAGAACAACACATTGCAACCACGACTGCTCTCCTTTGAGCGTATGTACACTACACAGAGAGATACATCACACATTTGTGTTGTTGTTTTTCGTAGAAAGAAATTGCCTCTCACCGTCTGCCAACCAGGCTGTTAATGTTCAGATCACTTTAGATACAAGGGTTGTACTTTCTAAACCGGGTTGCTTCTAGATTATGAAACGTTGCTGCGTCATAGACATGAAAGCGAAACTTCAATTTCAAAATCAAACAATTTCAAATAAAAAACTTGTGAATGGAAGAAACGGTCGTGTGACCAAACTCTGAGTGCCACAAAGTGAAATACAACTTAAAGCTACGAACCTAATACATGTTCATTACCATGCTTAGTAATGAAATTAAGAAAATCGTGGATAAATGGAGCTGTTATGTAAGCAATTAATTTGCGCGAACTTTATACAGCAGATGCTAGAAAATGGTTATGAGATTAAGATACAAGAATAACTGCAAACAGAAATGTTAGAATAGGATAGAATAGAATAATCATGTTTATCCCCGTGAATGGGAATACCAAGGGGGTTAACACACGGGCGATCGTCAGATCACCTCGCGCCCACCTTCGAGTCACCATTTACTTCCATTAATAGACACATTTTAGACACAGGCAAAAAATATATCTCATAAAATATGTTTATTTTTCATAGACTATCATTATACCAATGAGAGAAGGCCAAGTTATTAACTTAAAACTGTTTAATGCAGGAAGTGACATTGTTTTACATATCTTCCACAATATAGAGAAATAATCAGATCCGCCACACCTTGGGTGAAAGCGGTTTCTAGTTTGATTTGCTAAGCACCAACTTGAATGGAATCATATTGGGGGAAACACATCGATATTTAACGCAAATTCGCCATGCAACGTACCTTGCTGAAGAAGACGAACAACACAAGTTCTCAGTCAAACTTTTTATAGAAGACTGGCTAATAAGAATCCGTATTTACACATGTTGTTTCTTTTACATGACTTTGGTGGCACTGGGTAAACTATACTCCAGAAAAGCCATAATCTGCAGATTGTTCGTTTTGTCCAACATGTGTGGGAACATTAGCATCTTTATACTAATACAAGTTGAAAATAAAACAAACTAAAACGGAGTTTAATTGCCTATTATGGCAATGTCACCATACGTTTATAACACATCTTGATTTATATATTCTATTTATTATGGGTCCCATTTGGAAAAATGGGACACATATTGTTTTTGTCCGTTTTTTTTTTCGTTTTTTTTTCGTTTTTTTTTTGTTTTTTTTTCGTCAAAGGTTTGACAGGCATGGCATGGCGCCCCGACATCTACCAGAAGGAATAATCGAATCGTAATGAAACTTAGTCATTCGTTAGAAAACATGGTCTAGATATGCAGAAACCAAAATTTTGGGTAATAAATCAAGGGGAATTCCCCTGGGAGGTTAAAAACCAAAACGGTATTTTTTTATGAAAAATTTAGCTTTTTGTGGCATAGCGCTTGAACGACTGCTCTAATTTGAATCATATTTGGTGAAAAGTAAGTGTGTTAGTGACTGATTTAACACTTAAAAGAAATAAAAAAATTACCTAGGGAAATACCCTAAAAAATTCGATTTTGTACTGAAATCATGATTGTGACAGGCACGCCATGTCGCCCCGACATATACCAGAAGGAGTAATGGAATCGCAATTAAAATTGGACCTTTTTTAGACAACATGGTTTAGATATGCAGAAACCAAAATTTTGGGTAGTAAATAAAGAGGGAATTCCCCCTGGGATGTTAAAAACCAAAACGCTATTTTTTTCTAAAAAATTAGCCTTTTTTGGGCATAGCGCTTGAACGGCTGTTACAATTTAAATCAGATTTCATGGAATGTAAGTGCATTAGTCACTGATTTAACACTTAGAAGAAATAATAAAATTACCTAAGGAAATACCCGAAAAATAGGATATGTTCTCAAATCATGATTGTGACAAGCATGCCATGTCGCCCCGACATCTACCAAAAGGATTAATGGAATCGCAAATAAACTTTGGTATTTGTTATAGACAACATGAGTTTAGATATGCAGAAACCAAAATTTTGGGTAATGAATCCAGGGGAATTCCCATAAGACGTTAAAAACCAAAACGTTTTGTTTCTAAGAAATTAGCTTTTGGGGGCATAGCGCTTGAACGGCTGTTCTAATTTTGATTAGATTCAGTGAAATGTTAGACCATTAGACACTCTGTGCCAATTAATAAATAGAAAACATTTACTTAGGGTAATTTCCTTGAAAACGAAGATATGTTCTTGAGTTACGATTGTAACAGACATGCCATATCGCACTGACATCTCTAATAAGCAGTCTACAAGTCAGATTAAAACTTTAAGAATTGTTTCATAACATAAGTCACTTATAAAAACAGAAACTTATCTACTAAACCCAGGGGAATTTCCTGAAACCAATTAAAAAATAAATCGGGCTGTTTTGGAAATTTAGCCTTATTTCACTACAGTGCTTGAAAATAAGCTTAAATTTAAAATATTTGTGGTGAAATGTTCGTAAATTTTAGACATTTATCTTTTATTTAACTGCACATGGAAAATAAGTTTGGTTGGTTAACTATGGGACCCATGCGTTTATGCTTGCAGAAACAAACTATATACTCGGTGTATAAAATACAAATTGTGGTTAGGGACCCTGTAGCATGAATATATGGCTACGACATGTGTTTTACAAATAGTGGTGGTTAAACACGTGGTTGACACTTTCTAGTTTTATGTACATTCGGCGCAGCATTTTAAAATCAAACTTTATCCACTAGAGGAGAGAAAGCGCACGCAATTTCTATCGGATAAAAATAAATCGCAAATTTGTACGGTCGTGTGGCCGAATGGTTAACGCGACCGATACGTATACCGACTGCTATACAAACACGGTCCTAGCGACGAGCCCATAATGGGTTCGAAACTTGGCTCGGTAAAAAAAATAAATAAATAAAATAAAATAAATCGCAAATTGTACGGTCGTGTGGCTGAATGGTTGACGCGACCGAAACATATACTGACTTCTGTACATAAACGGACCGGCACATCATGTAATCAAAACTCTTACCGGTAAAATACAAATACAGCGTTGCAATAACAATAATCTTATTTCAAAACATGACAAGTCAGTAAAATCACAACATTAAAATAAACACTCGACCACTACACCCAGGTCCATTTTGCCTAACCTCCCCTTACAGCCGGTAAATACAATACACATAATATACTTAGTGAAGCATTTCTTTGATTTTTAACTGCTCGCAAACAAAAATGCTTTTGTACCAGCCTTGTACCAGCCTAATTAACCGCAAGCAAGTACCTGCTTTGCACATTATTACGCCGCTGTTGTTGGGGCTGAATTTGAGACTCTCCCGCACGTGCTGAATCAGTGCCCGAGCTCGATGAACTTGATGACGGAGCGGCACGATTCGGTACTGCGGGAGATCCTTAGACATGTTGATCGGACCCGCTTCCCCGTGATCTCGATCGATCGGACGGTGCCAGAACACATGGCGGGCACTGGCGTGGCATTAAGGCGGTCTCGGCTCCACACAAAATAGAAGCTTGTGGAGAAGGCTGTAAAGCAACACGGCCGTGTGGACAAACAGTTAACTGCGACCGATATATATATATACCGACTACGATATAAAAACGATACCAGTGTCGATCCCATCGTGGGTTCGAAACTTGGCTCGGTACAAAAGGCTTGTAAACGAACTTTACAAAGTTTCCATGGACTGTGAGGCAACATTGAGCCTCCACTGCCACGTCGTACTCGTGGAAGTTATAAAATAAATTAAGATTATTATTGTCAGGTCGAGTAAGTTAAGATATCTATGAAAATACATCGTAAAATACTTCAAGAAAACAAAACTCCTGAAAGCGGTATCTTTTTAACGCGCTTAATTGGCGCAATTACGGCATTGATGTCGCGAAGCGTTTGAAACTCAATCTTCCTCTGTGTTACAATCCAATTCGCATAACAGACAAACATGAAGACTAATGGGTAGAAATCCCATCAACATCGATAATTGATGCGAAATAAGCCTTGTCACTTATCTGTGCTATCCTTGTTTGCTAATTCTTTTACTTTTTAACATTTTTTTGGTTTCTTTTTCGGTTTTTGTTCTTGACTCAGTTCTACGACCAAATCCAGAATAATCAATTTGGTTTCTGTCGTCTGCAGGCTTGCAAATATTCATTTGCTTGGCTTTTTAAACTTTTAATAATTTTACTCTCTTAGTACTTGTTACAGATACCAAATGTGCTTGTTAGCTTTGACGAAATATAGTTACTTACCTTTAACTTATCGAAATATACCTGTTATACTTTTCCTCGTTTATACCTCCAAGTTACTCAAGTATTAGTTAAAAAGCAAAACGGGTTTACTTGGTAAAAACGGGTTTACGCGGTGAAACGGGTTTACGCGGTAAATTACCTTTACCTGACCCTGGACCAAATCGCTTTTTTGTAAATATTTTTCATGCAAAGCGCCCTCATGCAAAACTTGGCCACTTAGATAGAATGTCAACTACAAATTGGAATCTTATCACGTCAATTCTGCTCGCATAGCAATCAATATAATTATTACAACGACGACTACATCGGACATTTTGGTATTTTTATATGACTGTTTATAGTATATTGACAACAAATTTGAAACGACTTTGAATAAATTTATTTCATTTTATCGACTTTAAAACACGGTGTTTAAACGAGAAGACAATTCTTATAAAAATTAATAAAGGCAGGACAAAATATTTCCATTTATGATAGACACATACTAATTATGAAATGGTTAAATGCTCGCAAGTAATGTCTAATAAAACAATAAATATATTTTTTCACTCTCAATGTATGGTAGGAGGAAATTATCTGACTGGGGCGTGTAAGGTTTTATGGACGGCGAGCGTCCTTGATTGGCAAAAACCTTTCCCGCATTCTGTGCATTTAAATGGCTTCTCCTTCGAGTGTATGTACCTGTGACGACATTTTGGGTTGATATGTCCGTGTTGGATTTCAAATGAAGAAGGCTTTTAACAAATTACATTAATTAAAAAAATATATTTTGGCAAACTTTTATCCAAGTTCTGGCGTTTTCAGTATCATGTAAGTGAAACTTACTTGTGGTCCCGTAGGTGGTCTTGACGACGGAACGCCTTTTTGCAAATATCACAAACGTAGGGTCGTTCGTCGGTGTGGGTTCGTTCGTGGATCAATAAGTTGTAACTTTTGGTGAAATGTCTGAAATGGAAGGTTGATTGGATATAATGGTGGTATGGCAAGATGGCTTATAACAAATGCAATCTACAGTCGGGTTTCATAAGTTATTTGTCGAACATGGTGGATACATTGTTGCACTTTGCATTGCAATCAATCAAATCACACCAAGTTTCGAACCCATGGTGGGCTCATTACTCGGACCGTTTTTGTACAGGAGTACCAATATGCATCGCGTTAACCATTCGGCCACTCGACCGTGCGATATTCGAACAACGATCACTAAGTCACTCATGCGAAGACACGACATCTAGTGGCTGATGTCGGCATCGACTGGTGGCGCACGATGGCGCACGCTAGAAATGAGCTTAACGGAATAAAATAATCGTTGCTGCCGTACGGTCGTGTGGCCAAATGGTTAACGCGACCGATACATATACCGACTCTTATACAAAAAAAAACGGTCCTAGTGAAGAGCCCATCATGTGTTCGAAACTTAGCTCGGTAAAAAAAATAACAATAATAATCGTTGCTGCCATGTCTATGACGCGAGCTCAGTGCTATGATGATTCAGTTCACACTTTGGTTTTCCCAATAAAATGATTATAAGATCGAATGAACGGGAAAATGCGACAAAAGTACAAATTATTATAATAATGTAACAAAGCAATAAAACCAGTCGAACCTGCCACAGTATTTGCAGATAAACTCTCGCTTTGGTTTGAGAGATTTCCCTGCGCGCCGCCCTCTGCCCTTGCTGCAGCTGGGATTTGTCTTATCGTGCTCTGTACCGCGATCTAGCGGCAACTGGTTTGATAAATTCAACCCAGGGTAGAAGTACGGAGGATTTAACTGGTACGACAGGTGTGGCCTGCATAATATGGATGTTAAACTTACGGTCGCGTGGGCGAATGGTTAACGCAACCGATAAATATACCGAATTATATCCTTAGTCTTAGGGACGAGCTCATCATGGGTCCGAAGCTAAGCATGAAAATATATATATAACTGTTATAACATTTCTACACCCATCTCGAGCTAAACTGGGGATTCGTACTGATAATGGAACTTCAGTCGAAAGGCCGAGGGAAAAGGCCGGATTGTCTAGTTTGGCTGAAAGTATTTTTGCCATTATTACTTTCAGTCCTTAGGAAAGTCACCACACGTTTCCTTGCTACAGTAATTTACGTATAGATCTCCCAACTAATCAAACATGCAACAAACGACGATAGAAACCCCCATTGTAGCAATGAGTAATCTAACGTCTTTCAGTGATATAACGCTTCTCGTCCGAAATATAAATAATATATAAAAGAAAAACAATAATCCGAACCGTGACGATAACGCTAACCGAAACACCAGTAGGGAATTTGGACTTAAACAGGAAAAGTCAACAGACACAGTTATTTTGATCGTTATTTTAAACCTGAACAAAAAAAATTATAAACTATTAATCATTGCAATCAACACATTTGAACAATTTAACCTTAATTACGGAGTTGGAAATTATTAGCTAGAACCCAGGTAATTTTATTATTACTATAAATATAAGCTCAACCCCTGAACAATTGTATAAAGAATCTTCCAACCCTGTCAGACCCACTCACTGCTTAAAGTTCATTGTCGGATCAAGTGCGACTTGCTGGTTCAGCGCAACTATCTGACGTAACAGATTAGCGTAGCTCTGGGTCACGTGGTTGTAGTTGATTGGTGGGATTGGGAATCTTGACGTAGTTGTGGGGTTTCCAAGAAAGTTGATCGGAGGAACTCTACCGCCATCTAACTGTTGAAAAAATATATGTTTGACTTGCATAATATACTCATGCGGGGCAGTCGTACTTGTCGAACTTTTCATATAATCTACCATTTAAACAACAACGAACAACGGGGAGTTCAGGAAATATGGAGATGATGTCATCACGGCGTGTGACATCATGGTGTTATACGTCCACGATGACGTAGGTACAATCGGATGATGTATTGGTGAAGATTGATGACGTCATGATGATCAACTTGATAACTGTCCATTATTTTTTCTCTTTGCTGGCGCTGAGGATAAAATTTATTAATATGTGTGCGTCATTATATTATGTATGAAATGCACGTGATGTTTTAACACTTATAAGAAATAAAAAAAATTACCCAGGGAAATACCCTTAAAATCGGATTTAGTTCTCTAATTATGATTGTGACATGCATGCCATGTTGCCCCGAAATCTAGCAAAAGGAGTAATGAAATCGCAATAAAAATTTGACATTTGTAACAGAACATGGTCTAGATAAGCAGAAACCAAAATTTTGGGTAATGAATCAAGGGAAATTCCCCTGAGACGTTAAAAACCAAAACATTCAGATTCGGTTAAATGTTAGACCATTAGACACTTTAGGCCAATTAAAAGAAAGAAAACATTTGCTGAGAGTAATTCCCCTAAAAACGAAGATATGTTCCTGAATTATGATTGTGACAGGCATGTCATATCGCACTGACATCTCCAACAAGAAGTCGACAAATCACATTAAAACTTTAAGAATTGTTACATAACATGGCCAACATATGTAAAAACAGAAACTCATCTACTAAACCTAGGGGAATTTCCTTTATTTCATTACAGCGCCTAAAAAGGTTTAATTTAAAACATGTAAGGTAAAATGTTCGTAAATTAAGATGTTATGTCTTTTTTTAACTACACATTGAAAAAGAAGTTTGGTTGGACAACTATGGCACCACATGCGTAGATGCTTGCAGAAACAAACTACATACTCAGTGTATGAAATACAAATTGTGGTTAGGGACCCTGTAGCATGAATATATGGCATACAAAATGTGTTTGACAAATGGTAGTGGTTAAACACGTG
>CH002093.1:307062-327886 GCA_000149265.1 Ciona savignyi | reverse complement strand
TTATATTTTAACTGGAGAGTGTCAACCACGTGTTTTAAAACCACTATTATTTTGTAAAACACATTTTGTATGATATATATATGCGAGCAGTGTCCCTAACCACAATTTGTATTTTATACACCGGGTTAGTAGTTTGTTTCTGCAAGCACCTAAACGCAAAGGTCCCGATCTTATTATTAATGTTCATTACACAATGATATGTTATTGCCAGATTTGTGCACGTCAGATCCATGTTATGTAATATTCCTGAAATTTTTAACCGGACTGTCATAGTTTTGTTTCTGCAAGCATAAACGCATGGGTCCCATAGTTATTAAACCAAACTTCTTTTCCATGTGTAGTTAAAAAATAAAAAGCGTGTTCGATTTACAAACATTTTACCACAAATGTTTTAAATTTAAGCCTCTTGTCAAGCGCTTTGGTAAAGGGAAGGTAAATTCCCGAAACAGCCCGATTGAGTTTTTCATTATTTCGGAGAATTCCCCTGGGTTTAGTACATAAATTTCTGTTTAACATATCTAAGTTATGTTATCTAAGGTAGATGTTTGTTAGATAATCTAACAATCAGTTTTAATCCGCTTTGGCGACTCCTTGTTGGAGATTTCGAAGCGATATAGCATGCCTGTTACAATCAAGGTTTAAAACAAATCATAATTTTTAGGGTATTTCCCTATGTTCCCTTTTTCTTTTTACTCAATAAGGCGGATAGGGAACTAACATTTTGGCCGTATAAGCGCTATGCCCCAAAAACCTAATTTAAAAAAATTCCGATTTGTTTTTTTACCTCCCAGGGGAAATCCCCTGGGTATATTAGCCAAAATTTTGGTTTATGCATATCTAGACCATGTATTCTAACAAATGACAAAGTTTCATTGTAATTCCATTACTCCTTCTGGTAGATGTCGGTGCCACAACCCATGCCCGTCACAATCATGATTTGAAAACAAAATCTTATTTTCTAGGGTATTTTCCTATGTAATTTTTAATTCTTTTAAGTGTTATATCATTGGCTAATGCACTTACAGTTTACCAAATTTAAATGAAATTGGAGTAGCCGTTTTAGCGCTCTGCCCAAAAACGCTATTTTTTTTTTAAATACCGTTTAGGTTTTTGACCTACTAGGGGAATTCCCCTGAGTATATTACCAATAATATTGGTTTCTGCATATCTAGGCCATGTTGTCTAACAAATGATAAAGTTTTATTGTGATTCCATTACCTCTTTTGGTAGATGTCGGGCCACAAGCCATATCTGTCACAATCATGGTTAAGGAATAAATCTTCATTTTTAGGGTATTTCCCTAGGTAACTTTTTTCTTTCTTTTAAGTGGTAAAACAGTTGCTAATGAACTTACATTCCACCAAATCTGATTTAAATTGAAGCAAGCGTTTAAGCCCTATGCCCCAAAAAGCTAAATTTTTTAGAAAAAAAATTAGGTTTTGGTTTTTTAACTTCCGTGGGGAATTCCCCTGGTTTAATAACCCAAAATTTTCGTTTTTGCACATCTAGACCATGTTGTTTAAAAAATGTCAAAATTTCATTGCGATTCAATTACCCCTTTTGTAGATGTCGGGTCCACAAATCATACCTGTCACAATCATGGTTTAGGAATAAATCTTCATTTTTAGGGTATTTCCCTAGATAACTTTTTTCTTTCTTTTAAGTGGTAAAGCAGTTGATAATGAACTTACATTCCACCAAATGTAATTCAAATTGGAGCAAGCGTTTAAGCGCTATGCCCAAAAAAGCTAAATTTTTGAAAAAAGTACCGTTTTACCGTTTTAGTTTTTACCGTCCCTGGGGAATTCCCCTAGAATTATTATTTGGTGTCTGCATATTTTGACCATGTTTTCTAACAAATTGCCAAGTTTTACTGTGATTCCATTACCCCTTTTGGTAGATGTTAGGTACACAAGCCATGCCTGTCAAGCGTTTGATGAAAAAAATAAAAAGAAAAAAAAACGGACAAAAAAATATGTGCCCCATTTTTCCAAATGGGACCCATAATGATTTCGAAATCTTCTCAGTTTCGGGGATTTTTTGTTGTTGGAATAAAATATATTTTAAAGTTTATGTGTTTTAACTTTTAAAAGCTTTAGAATGTGCCGATGTGACATATATTTATTGCGCAAATTAACAAGTGGCTATGATGCTCACGCCATTCAATTTTGAGATTCTTTTATTGTCCTTCCAGGTATTATGTTTAATGATTGAATCGGTGACTCCAAGTCAACTTTTTTTCTTTTTTTAAACTGCATCAAACTGTCCAATGACAATCGACTGCTCAGCGATCGTTTCATTTGATTTTCCGCCATTCTAACGTCATTATTATCTACGTCACTTCCGAGGTGGAATTTGTCATCATTGGTGTACGAGTATCGCTGTTACTATGGTAACCTTCCGACGATGTCAAACTTTTGACGTCATGTATGACGTCAGCGGTCCTTGATAACGCATGTGCTTTTGAAGTGGTACAAACTTGTACCAGAGTCGAATAACGAAGTCGAAACGACATGATCTTCCGGGCGGTAGTTAATGCTTTTTGAGGAACCAGCAACAGATATGTTAGGATTTCCCACCTCCTTTGATCGGTAAGGCACCGACTCGACTGCAAGCCATCCTGTGTCGCACTATAACAGGTTTCTAAGCTGATATTGCAAAATCAATTTTTTGTAACATATCGTGCTTAATGCGTTTCTCCTGATTTCTATCGCGGTTTAGTAGGTTTGTTGGATTTACCTAACTCTGTAATAATTTAATGTTTATTAATCAGATATGTAGTGTGAAACAAATGCATTTGTAAAGTAAACAGTGACACGACAGACAAGTATCTGAAATCCTGACCTTTCTATATCCCAATCAAATGTCACCTTCCAAACAATCAGACACACGTTGTTTTATATCACAATTGATGTTACGTCTAAACGTGAAAAGGAACAATGCAATCGATAACTTCAGACATCGGTTCAAAAGCTGCAATACTTTTACCCGACGTTCATATGTTTGCAAGATCTTTATAAATTACATCGCCTTTTGTATGAACTATTTACATAGTGTAACAGTTCGACTACAGTATGTGACGTGAGCAGATTATCTTTTTAGTCTAAAACTAGAATCATTACTATGATAATGCACAGAGCGTAACCAAAAGATTAACTTGGCGATATTTACTGCTGGTGATTCTCACCTTTTGACCGAAGTTATATAAATTGTCCAGCTGTTTCATCAAATCATCGTAGTGAGTTTGTTCCGATGCCCTGTTTTGGTATCCTGTAGAGTTTTGTGTTGTGGTATCGCTTTTCTTCCATGCTTGACATATTGTGAAGCGGTTTGGAATCTGGTTAGGTATTACATAATTTATTTATGAAAGTTACCGCACTGAGAGTGCTGGTAAATTTTGTTGTTTTTAAACGCTGTGGTGTTGCGTGGTTGATGCGAATAAAAGTACTTTAACCTGAGAGAACCAAGGTGGTTGTTCCCCCAATCCGATACCACGATTCGTTGTTTTATTCTTGGTCGCTTGTCTATGAGACTGCATGAAAAATTAATTATTTACAATTATCATTAAGAAATTTTGTGTTCACAGTTGAAGTAAACAGGTTTTCCTGGCTACCTCATCACCTTTGGTATATCTTATACAAAGTTTATAACGTTTGTTTCTGCACGCAGAAACTAATAGGTTTCGAGTTACCAATCCATACTTGACATCCAGGTTTTCGAATTAAATATTACCGCTTCTTTACAAAAAATGCAAAATATAAAAACAAAAAATGAATGGATTTACATCATTGGAGCTTTTCGGGATTATATTTATCCAACATTTGTTACTGCTTATGTAATAAACACTAGTTAACGCCTCTAAATGTTTAAACATAATAGTTTATCCTTGTTATTATGGGGTGTTAAAACAAATTAATTACTGGATTGAGTGCTGTTAGGTTTTGGGAGATTTCCCGGAAATTGTGCATGGTGGGTACAGGGAAGTCCCAGTTGTTTTACTAAGCATTAACTTAACTATGAATTTGTGGTTGTTTTAAGTCTTTAGCTGTTTTATACACGTGGCAATAGTTTCGCGATATGATACATGCAATTGTTCTTTTCTTAGTTTAATTTACTTATTTACAACTTTCTTTACAATTCAGTGTGATTTAGAAATTTGACGTAAATATCCCTTTCCAATGCGGAGATATCGGCTAATGCACTCAAAAATCTGAAATCAACCAAGTAACGTTTTTTGGATAGCAGGAATTTCTATTGGGTTTTTGGTAAATTTAAGAGGCAGGTTATGGGCATGCCAGTAAGGATCCGTAAAATTTTTAACCTGATTTGATAACCCATTCTACTCGATGACCTGGCGACCGGATATGTGTGGGGTTCATGGTTATATGCTTATATATGCTTAGAACTGATTTGAAATTAATATTTATTCTTAGATTGTGTTAACCCCCTTGCTTTATTCTCAGATTACGAGCCAAGAGTGTAGAGTACATGCAGTTTAACTAATTGATTGGACATGCCCGGAGCTGCGGCTCCCAGCAGAAGTTACCAAGGTCCGTGTTCCAGAACACGTTTCTGGTACTGAATTAGGCTAACGATAAAAACAGCTGGCCACGTATGGGAAGGATAGCACTGCTTTCATCGGTCCAGAACCATCCCTCTGTATTCCTGTCTGCTCTGTCAGAACAGAATTGGAGGCGTGGATAAGCCGAAAACATGCTGAAGAATGGAGACAACACTGTGGCTGTCGTCAGACGAAGGAGTATCTTGGACAAGGCCTATCCCTGTCCAGGGAACTTCTCCGGCTGCGGCGGAGACAGTTACGATCTGTTCTTCAGATTATCACTGGTCATGCTAATTTGGCAAAGCACCAATCCATCCTCATGCGCACGGCATGTGCAACCTGTCCCTTCTGCCAAGAAGAAGACGAGACTCCTTTACACTATGTTGGCCATTGTCCAGCATTTGCTGTAACCAGATGGAGGAATTTTGGAGTTTTTAAATCTGATGATCTCGCATCTATTCCGGTCAAGCATTTAGTCAGTTTCCTTCAGGACACTGGCAGACTTGACCGCTATATCCCGGATCCATGCTAGCCCTGGGCGCTGGAGTAATGGGCCTTCCATGGCCTAAATTCCTGGTCCCAGTAGCTACTGTGGACCCGCCCTTATTAATGTAATGTAATGTAATGGGAAGGATAATTTAGGAAACATTGGTGGATAATTTAGTTTAGTTTAGTTTATTCATTTTTTGCCCCAGTTTTTAAAAATGGCAAACGAATATAATCACGATACAGGAACGGGAAAAGACGGCAAAACGAACAGTCGTTAGAACACGTCAGTAAAAAAAAAGAATATAAATTAATGAATATAGCGGACGCGGCCGCCAAACCTAAGGAAACGATAAAAACAGCTGGCCACGTAATGTGGGAAGGATAATTTAGGAAACATTGGTGCGGATGTTAACGTTGATTGACAGGCCAGCGGAAATCGGAACAAAGGTTTTTGGAACTAGCACACAGCTGTGCATGCACTAAGGGCTTATTTTAACAATTTTAAAAAACCTAATATAATACGCAAAAAGATTTTACACAAACCGCAAATTTACAACATTTGCCTCACACCAAACGTGATGCAGAAACAAATATGTTCT
This sequence comes from Ciona savignyi, assembly GCA_000149265.1. NCBI lineage: Eukaryota > Metazoa > Chordata > Ascidiacea > Phlebobranchia > Cionidae > Ciona > Ciona savignyi. The sequence goes on along the minus strand of CH002093.1, from coordinate 322,237 downwards.
ATTTGGAACCAAAGGCTAAACCCATAAATATTATACATTATAAACAGGTATATATAAGAGATCCACTACAAATCGATAGTAAATTTCAATGGTAATAAGAAAATAAGTATTTATATCCACCACACACCGTTTTCCGGGAAGCCCATTCAACACTTAGCCGCGATTTAACGCATAATAGGATAGGATATTCATGTTTATCCCCGTGAATGGGAAAACCAAGGGGGTTATCACACGGGCAACCGTCAGATCACCTCGCGCCCATCGTCGGGTTACCGGAGCTATTGCAGTGTGTTGTATAGGATAGACATGTCCCCTTAATTTGGTAGAACCCATTAAGCCGCTGGGTTCTAATAACAGCAATAAATAAACTAATAAGTTAAATCAACATTTGAACAATATAAACGTTTATTGAATATATGAAACAATAATTAAATCAGCATTTGAACAATATAAGCCGTTTATAGAATATATTGAACAATAATTAAATCAACATTTGAACAAATAATCGTTTATTGAATATATAGAACAATAATTAAATCAACATTTGAACAATATAAGCGTTTATTGGATACATGGAACAATAATTAAATCAACATTTAAACAATCTAAGCGTTTATTGAATATATGGAACAATAATTAAATTAACATTTGAACAATATAAGTGTTTATTGAATACATGGAACAATAATTAAATCAACATTTAAACATTATAAGCGATCAATGAATACAATATAATTAAATCAAAACACGCCTTAAAGAATGTATCAATAATACAGGGTTTAATTTATGACCTTAGTCAAAATATATCAGCAACATAAACATTATATGAGAATGGTGATGTTAGATATAATTGGTTATGCGTTGTATACGATGAGTCGGTTGTGCTGCATAACTGTACGTAGCTACAGTGTGGTATCAGTGCTTTATAGCTTGGTGTATAAGTGTCGACTTCCCTTTAATATGAAATTCTAAAAGAAAATTTAAATAAGTTTTACATTTGGTTATGCAACAATACGATACTTATATTTTACTCGCAGAAAGTGTTATCACATGGAAAATCGTCAGATTATCTCGCAATCACCAATACTAAAGCTATTGCTTGGTATTCTAAAACTAAACTTAATATTATGGTATGGACTCGGCAGGGCATAAATGCGGCAATATGTTTTATCATGACAATAAAGCTCATTATACACAACTAAGTTCATTTTACAGAAAACAAGTAAATATTACAACAAAGTGTATTAGTAAGTCGGATGGCAGGATGGATAACGCACCCAATTCATTATACCTTTTATTATAGAAAAACAGTCTTAGGGACGAGCCCATATAAGAATCGAACCATGGCCAGATTAAACAAAAAAGAAAAAAAATGCCTATTCAACTGTTTTGGCAACTAATATTTTATTACATAAATATTTAAAAGTAAATCCAAATGATACAACAGCATTTTAAAAAATATTTCAATAGGAAAATGGCAGGTATTTTGTCGTCTATTCTTGATTAGGTTAAGTTGTCAATCAAATCACTGATAAGCTATATTAGTAAACCACAGCGTGCAGTGTTTTTTATCTTGTGGTTTATGCGAGCATTAATCAACATTAAATGTAATTTAATTTCCATATTTATTTATCATAACCTACATTATGGTATTAATTATTAAGATTTTTTTATATTTTTTAAGTGTTTTCATAGTGGAAACAAAAATAAACCAAACTAGTTGATTAGTTGCACTGTTCAATTACACCACCCAAATGCATATGCCTCATACACATTGTGGTATGTATGGAGTACAGAGAGTAGGGGTCTAAGTGTTAGTTTGAAACATAAAATAACAAACAAAGGTGACCCAATGTGGCACACAAGTTGGCGTGATGTATTTTAAAATCAATTAAAATATAAAGCTTTGAAAGGGGGAGTCGGGATTTTGTAGTAGTGATGAGGATATCTAGTGATTGAGGCAGGGTAATATTGTGGTATGGGCTTTTTGGTAATCAAAATAAGTGTGCATGGAATGAAAGTGGTAATATGTTTATTTCATGGCACTAATTCTCATTATAAAGAACTCATTATACACAACCGCGCAGAAAGTGGCCAGGGTGAAGATCGAACCGAGAACCTGTCTAGTTATAACCTCCACTCTTGTATATGAGCTATTGTATGAAGTAACCTAGTTCCAACCATAACAGTTGGCTCCCATTTCTGCACTTCCATTTGATGGTCAATATTTATTAACTGATGAAGTGGAACAAAATATTTGATTATTTAAACATTAGTTTTTTTTCATACCAAAATTTAGTTTTAAAATTCATGATTTCATGCTTTATAATAAATATGTATTACAACAAAGTTATATATATGCCATTTTCTCCTTATTTGTCTATGCACATAGGTAATAGAATCTATAATTTATACTTTTGTTTAATATTTTGTGTGTATTCAAAAAAGTTGTATATTGTATTTTTAATTATTTTAAATATAAAATTTGCAGCATATTTATTTTAATCAAACACAACATCACATAAAAATGAGACTTACCTGGGGAGAAGGGAGTTGTTGTATTGCTTCTTGCAACATACGTTGACCTTCTGGTGAAAGTTTGTTCCAGTCCAAATCCAGTTCCAATATTTTGCCAACACACCTAGCCAGACATTGTGCTGCATGGTCATCCAACCTGCCACCATCCAACCACCCACCATCCAACCTCCCACCATCCAACCTCCCTCCATCCAACCTCCAATCATCCAACCTCCAATCATCCAACCTTCCATCATCCAACCTCCCAACATCCAACCTCTCATCGATTCTCATTGTAAGTTTAATCTGTGTAGAACATGAATGTTAAAACTCCACAATGAATATATAATGCTAAATAATGGCTTGGGAGTGGGTGTAGGGATCTTGTAATAGTGATAAAGATATCTAGTGATTCGGGCAGCGTAATAATGTGGTATGGGCTTGTCAGTAATTGATATAAGTGGGCGGGGCATAAAAGTGGTAATGTGTTTGTTTCATGACAATAAAGCCCGTTATAAAAAAACTCAGTCGTTCACTTTTACAGACAATCGCGAATAAAGTGGTCAGGGAGAAGATCGAACCGAGAACCTGTCTGCTTATACACCTCCATCTAGGTTTGGCGGCCGGGTCCGCTATAATTATGGGTCCCATTTGAAAAAATGGGACACATATTGTTTTTGTCCGTTTATTTTGTCATCAAACGCTTGACAGGCATGGCTTGTGTACGCGACATCTACCAAAAAGGGTTATGGAATCGCAATTAAACTTGGTAATTTGTTAGACAATATGGTCTAGATATGCAGAAACCATAATTTTGAGTAATAAATCGAGGAGAATTCCCCAAGGACGTTAAAAACCAAAATGGTATTTTTTCCCTAAAATGTAGCTTTTTGGGGCATAGCGCTGGAACGCCTTGTTCAGTTTGAATTAGATTTGGTGGAATGTAAGTGCATAAGCAACTGCTTCACTACATAGAAGAAAGAAAAAAATTGATCGCAAAATACCCTAAAAATGAAGATTAAATCCTAAACCATGATGGTGACAGGTATGATTTGTGGACCCGACAACTACCAAAAGGGGTTAATGGAATCACAACAAAACTCAGTAGTTTGTTAGACCACTTGGTCTAGAAATGCAGAAGCTAAAATCTTGGGTGATAAATTAATGGAAATTCTCATGGAACATTAAAAAATCAAAACAGTATTTTGTTATAAAAAATAGATTTTTTGGGTATAGCGCTAGAATGGCTGCTCCAAATATAATCAGATTTGGTGGAATGTAAGTGCATTAGTCAATAATTTAACAATTGGATAAAATAAAAAAATTATCTAGGGAAATACCTCAAAAAATAAAATTATTCCCTTATATCATAATTTGACAGGCATGCCATGTCACATCGAATTTTACCAAAAAGAATTACTGGGATCGGACTAAAAACTGTAAATTATTAGACAATATGGTTAAGATATGCGAAATCCAAAATTTTGGATGATAAATCCAGGGGAATTCCCCGGGAACGTTAAAAACTGAAACGGTATTTTGTTCAAAAAAATAGTTTTCTTTGGGTATAGCGCTAGAACACGGCTGCTTCAGTTTCAATTAAATTTGGTGAAATGTAAGTGCATTAGCCACTGATTTAACTCTAAGAACAAAAAATATTTAGGGAAATACCCTAAAAATTAAGATTTTGTTCTCAAATATTAATTGTGACAGGCGTTCCATATTGCCCCGACATCTCCAACAAAGAATTGTCAAATCGGATTAAGACTTTAGAAATTGTTAGATAACATGACCCCGATATGAAAAAACAGAAATTTATGTAATAAACCAAGGGGAATCCCCCGAAGACATTAAAAACTAAAGCGGGCTGTTTTAGGAATTTAGCTTTATTTACAATGCTTTACATTACATTATATTAATATGGGCGGGTCCACAGTAGCTACCGGGACAAGGAATTTAGGCAATGGAGGCCCATTACTCCAGCGCCCCGGGATAACATGGATCCGGGATATAGCGGTCAAGTCGGCCAGTGTCCTGAAAGAAGCTGACTAAATGCTTAACTGGTATAGATGCAAGATTATCAGATTTAAAAACTCCAAAATTCCTCCATCTGGTTACAGCAAATGCTAGACTGTGGCCAACATAGTGTAAAGGAGTCTCGTCTTCTTCATGGCAAAACGGACAGGTTGCACATGCCGTGCGCATGAGGACGGATTGGTGCTTTGCCAAATTAGCATGACCAGTGATAATCTGGAGAACAGATCGTAACTGTCTCCGCCGCAGCCGGAGAAGTTCCCTGGAGATACTCCTTCGTCTGACGACAGCCACAGTGTTGTCTCCATTCTTCAGCATGTTTTCGGCTTATCCACGCCTCCAATTCTCTCCTGACAGAGCAGACAGGAATACAGAGGGATGGTTCTGGACCGATAAAGGCAGTGCTGGATGCGTCACGAGCCAACTCGTCAGCTTGATCATTGCCATCAAAGTTTAAGTGGCCTGGAATCCAGCAGAGTTCCACAAGATTAAGCCCTCCAAGATGGTGAAGAAGGTACTATGTCTCTCTCAGCAAGGAGCTATGTATCTTCAAGCTCAATACAGCTTTCAGAGCAGCCTGACTATCACTGTGAATGGTGATGGACATGTTTGCAGTGTTCCAAGACTGCAGAATCCTTGCAGCATGGTTTATTGCAAGGATTTATGTCTGAAAAACTGAGGGGAAGCTTCCAAGTGGAAAGCAGAATTTGTAATCACACTTGGTGGATTGAATAAGTACTCCAGCACCAGTCCATCCATCTAGTCGTGACCCATCAGTGTAACAGATAAGCTGTGATGGGTCAGATGGGCGTGCAGGTGGAGTGATGTTGTCACGGTCGCTGATCTGAAACGCGAAATCTCGTTCCAGATGGAGAGTGCACGAACTGCAATCCACTTGCAAAGAGAGAAGATGGATATCTTCCATTGCTTGTTTGCAGATGTCAATATGACTTTTCTTGTGCCACACTAACCAGACCCCTTCCTGTGACCTAAAAATCTCAGGCGGTGTGCAGTTTTTATCGCTGTGCCCTGGAGATACAGGTGCAGCGGGGGGAGGTTAAGTAGCATCTCCATTGCCCTTGTGGGAGTGCCTTTAAAGGCGCCAGTGATGCATAGGCAGGCCAATCTTTGAACCTTACGCAGGTTGTCCTGAATATTGCGCTGACAGACACTAATGAAGCATATGTCAGGATAGGTCGGATAATCTGACAGTAGAGCCACTTCATTATTATTTTTGGCTGTAGCCACCATGTAGGGCCAACTGATCTACGGCATTGTGCTAGAGCAGCCGTTGCCTACTTGATTCGACTTATATGGTCATTCTTCCAAGACAATTTGTTGTCTAGGATGACACCAAGATACTTAGCTTCCTTTGATAGGCTAAGCTGGATATTATGGAGAAGGTTGGTCTTAAAGATCATTTTCTTCTACTTGTGAACATTACCACCACTGTCTATGCCGGGGCAAAGCGAAGGTGGTTGTTTATTGCCCATTTCTCCAGACGATTAGGGGTTGATTGGGCAATCGTCCCAATCAATCGTTGATGGGTCTGGGCCAGATATAATGACGCTCAAGTCATCAGCATATGCTTGCACAAGTGCAGCCTATTGACTATAGAATTGGCGTAGTAGAGTGTCCACCAGGAGGTTCCATAACAAGGGGGATAGAATTCCCCCTTTTGGACAACCTTTTTTGACCTGTTTCTTCTCGCTACAGCCATGCAGTTCGGCTGTGGCTGTTTGGTGTTTAAGCATATAACTTATCCACCAGATAACTGTTTCATTAACATGATACTTTCGCAAAGGAACTATCATGGAATCAAAAGTGGCATTAGAGAAGGCTCCTACAATATCCAGAAATACTCCGAGAGCATATTGGTTATAAAAGATTACCTTCTCCAGTTTGATGACCATATTGTGGAGGGCATCTTCGGTAGAAAATCCCACTCTATATGCATATTGGTTGGGGTGTAGGGGGGTTTGTCCAATAGGTCCCTCCTGCAGATACCAAAGTATGAGTCTCTCGAAGCCCTTCATCACAAATGACATGAGACTCAGGGGTCGGTAGGCTTTTGCCATTGAGTAGTCTTCCTTCCCTGGTTTGGGTGTGAAAACCACTCTCGCGACCAGCCATCTTTGTGGGATAAAAACCAACAGGAGAGATGCTTCGAAGATCTGGATAAGAAGCGGGCACAGGATTTCCAATCCTCTTTGAATAAGTATTGGATAGATTCCATCTGGCCCTGGGCTTTTAAAAGGCTTAAATGATGTATAAGCAGCCTTAATATCATCAGCAGTGATGATGTTGTTGACTAGCACTTCATCGCTAGCTTGAATTGAGGACCATTGTTTAACGCGGTTAGTAGATGATCCTTGATTATTTAAGTTCTCTGGGAAGTGTGCATCCAGTAGAACGTGTAAGGTTTCAGATGGAGTGCTGGTGAAATCACCATTTGATTTCCGTAAAGATCCAATTTGAAGACAGCGATGCTTCTTGAGGATTCGATGAAGCCGTGCCATTGCTGGCAAGGTGTTCACCTCTTCACACAGTTTGCGCCAAGACGCTCGTTTTCTGGAGCGAATGGCATTTTGTAAGCTCGGGTGCTTGCCTTGGACTCATCCCATGCGGCAGGAGTCTTAAGCTTAAGAGCTTTCCGGTGGGAGCGTCTCGCACACCAGCCATGTAAACAGAACAGAAAACAACAGGGTTTTTGCTGTTAGTGTTGTCTGCAATTGCAATTGTGCAGGTGTCTCTATCCATGAATTGGGCCACGCCGATTCTTTGCAGACAGGATGCAAGCACGTGGCTTGCTTGAATTAGGATCAGAAAAGCAGCAAGCATTCTGAGGAACAAAGGCCACTTTTCCTCGCTTACAGTATGGTTCCTGTATGAGGGCAAGTGGTGTTTGCCCCATTGTTTGGAACCGACCCATTAATTGTTGGGCGGCTGCTATACAATGGTGCAAGTTGATCTGGCAAAGAACAAGGTCCTTGCTAGTCATTTTCAGGGAGTGGCTTCCACGGACCGGTTTCCCACAAAAGTAAGAAGACCCGCGATGTAGTGAGCGCTGAAGTCCATCTTGCGCAGATCTTCAATTGCAGATATCTCCACACCTACACGTAGGTGTGCGCCTTCTTCCGTCACTTCGCCGACGTACCCACGGACGTGAAACTTCTCAATCGGAAGTTCAAAGTTCTGGAACCCGAGAAGACGAATAAACCGTTCCGGGTTTGTTCGAAACTTCGGGTCAGAGACCCAGACAGTGTAGACCCGTTCGTTAAAACGATCTTCGGGACCATTTGCTGTGTAGCCAATGTTCTTACCTAACATTGGTGGTAAACCACGGATAAACCTCCTGAAGGCCACCAGTGATGCTGCATCCATACAGGTGACCTTCATGGTACCTGTTTTTAGCAACACAAGCCCTTTGGCCTTTATAAGAGGAAGTGTGTTGTCCAACATGGAGTCTGCCACAGCACTCTCGATGTAGCGGATATCAGCCTGGACAAGACTTTCTGACCCGCTAGCGGGTAGAACATCAAGTCTAAGGCTGCTGTTTTCTGCATCTGCATATGACGTAGCTCGTGTGGACGACGCAGATGGACCACGGGGCTTTTTTGTGGCCGGAGTAGGGGTGGTGGAAGAGGAAGTTTTGCAGGCGCTAACTTTGCCTTTCCCAGAGGGTGCAGCTGTGGGCATTGAGGTGTTGCTGGGGCCGGGACGGTTGCAGAGATTATCATTGGCTTTTCGGGCTCCGAGCCTTCTGCCACCGATTTTTCTCTCTTCTGTACTCTGCCTTGGAAGGTGCTGGCTCACAGGCTTCTCGTGTCCGCCGAATGGAGTTTGCTTCACCACTGTCCGACAAGTCAGACAGCTCCGCTTGCTCCATCGTTAGATTTGAGAGCTTATGCGCCAGTGGAGATGTCACCGAAGTGACAGCGGAAACTCCATCGCTATTGCTGAAGGAAGCTTGGGGTGCCGCAGAGGTTGTAGGGGCTGACGCCGCAGAGCATTGATTGCACGCTTTGTCTGGTTTTGCCTCCGGTTTGTCGGCCAACCTCGATAAGGATGTGGAGGACAAACCATCATCAGCGGGTTGTTTTTGTTGATTTTTTTCCTGTTCCATGCTATACAATAGGGTTTTTGCCCTCTCTAGGGTCCGACTTACGTTCTCGGCACGGCCGAGGCAACAAGGTCAGGCAATATGCCCTCCCGCAGTTTCGGCTCTCCGTAGGACCCCGACCAGCTTTCAACAGCTTCCGCCGACCCTCGTACACAGATGGGGAATCAGCCCACTGAGACTCAGGCCATTGATATGTCTACGACTGGACTTGATCCTCGCATCCTCGCAAGGGTTTACCCCCTAGTAGCCGAGGCGCTACTCTCGGTACCGCGGTGCTCCTAGTGCGCCAACCCCCAAAGTACCGTGTCGGAGTTACACCACTTATCTGAAGTGGCGTAATCCTCAAGCACCAGGTGGCCTTTGCAGTTCGGAAGCCGCATAAACTGGCCAGGGCTAGAACCAAGTTATCCCTGCCGTGGGTGTGGTCGAGAAATTCCCCTTTCACATACCATTACAGTAGCTTAACGGTAACCCGAAAGTGGATTGCAGCTTTGTCAGTTCCACACTTTCGACCTTACCACCATGGGTGACCCTGCCAGGGGTAGAAAATTCCACCCCCGATGGCATTGCTCTTGGGTTCATTGGAAACTCAAACCCCCCTACCACGTTAAGGTGGCAATCCATAGAGAGGTCTACAGCGCATGACAAGAGGCTTTAATTTTAAACATTCGTTGTGAAATGTTCGTAAATCTAACACGAATATTCTTTTTTTAACTACACATGAAAAGAAGCTTGGTTTAATAACTATGGGACCCATTCGTTTATGCTTGCAGAAACAAAACTATTGCAGTCCGTTTAAAAGTTTCCAGAATTTTGAATAACATGGACCTGACGTGCACATATCTGACAATAAATATGTTGGGCAATGAACGTGGATAACAAGATTGTTACCACAGGGCCCCATGCGTTTATGCTTGCAGAAACAAACTACATTCCCGGTGCATAAAATACAAATTGTGGTTAGGAACCCTGTAGCATGGATTTATGGCATACAATGAGTTTTACAAATAGTGGTGGTTAAACAAGTGGTTGATACTCTATAGATATTAACTTTTTTACTGACGTGTTTTAACGAATGTTCGTTTTGCCGTCTTTTTTCGTTCCTGTGTCGTGATTATATTCGTTTGCCATTTTTAAAAACTGAGTCAATAAATGAATAAACTAAAAAAAACTGTAGTATATAAGCTATTGTTTGAAGTAATCTGGTTCCAACCATAAGAGTTGGCTCTCATTTTGTTTCTTCCCTTTGATAGTCACTATTTATTAATTGATCTAGTGGAACAAAATATTTAATTATTCAAACATTAGTTTCTTTTCATGGCAAAATTTTGTTTTAAAATATTTAAATACATAATTATATTACAACAAAGTTAACTAATTTATTTTCCTTTATTTGACTATGCACATAGAAAATAGGTCTATAACTAATACTTTTGTTTAATTGTTTGTGTGTATTCAAAAATGTTGGATAATGCTTTTTTAATTATTTTGAATATAAAATTTGCAGCATATTTGTTTAAACAACTAAAAACTAGAACTTCCATCATTATGGCCCACATAGCTTCAATCCAAAACACATCAATCATACACAACATCACATAAAACTGAGGCTTACCTGGGGAGAAGGAAGTTGTTGTATTGCTTCTTGCAACATACGTTGACCTTCTGGTGAAAGTTTGTTCCAGTCCAAATCCAGTTCCGATATTTTTCCAACACACCTAGCCAGACATTGTGCTGCATGGTCATCCAACCTCCCATCACCCCACCTCCCATCATCCAACCTCTCATCGATTCTCATTGTAAGTTTAATCTGTGTAGAACATGAATGTTAAAACTACACAATGAATAAATAATGTTAAAGATTACTAAAATCGCAATGAAAATTTGACATTTTTAAGAAAGATAACATGGTCTAGATATGCACAAAACAAAATTTTGAGTAATGAAAACGTTAAAAACCAAAACGCGTTTTTTTCTAATAAATTAGCTTTTTGGGTCATAGCGCATGAATGGCTGCTCAAATTTTGATCAGATTTAGTGAAATGTAAGAACATTAGACACTCTATGCCATTAAAAAAAACTCTAAATTAGGTTGATTTCCTTGAACGACGATATGTTCCTAAATTATGATTGTGACAGGCATGCCATAGCGCAATGACATCTCCAATAGGAGTCTATAAATTACATTAAAATTTCTAAGAATTGTTACATAATATGAGTCACTTATAAAAACATAAACTTATCTACTAAACCCAGGGGAAATTCCCTGAAACCATAAAAAAATAAATTGGGCTGTTTTGGGAATTTAGCTTTATTTTACTACAGCGCTTGAAAAGAAGCTTTAATTTAAAACATTTGTGGGTAAATGTTCGTAAATTTAAGACCTTTATTTTTTTAACTATGGGACCCATGCGTTTATGCTTGCAGAAACAAACTATATATTCGGTGTATAAAATACAAATTGTGATTAGGGTCCCTGTAGCATGAATATATGGCATACAAAATGTGTTTTACAAATAGTCGTGGTTAAACACGTGGTTGACGCTTTCAAGTTATTAATTTATATCCTTTTTTTGATGACGTGTTTTAACGACTGTTCGTTTTCCCGTGCTTTTTCGTTCCTGTGTCGTGATTATATTCTTTTGCCTTTTTTAAAAACTGGGGCAAAAATGAATAAACTAAACTAAAATCTGGTATATAAGCTATTGTATAAATTAACCTTGTTCTAACCACAACAGTTGGCTCCCATTTTGGTACTTTTTGATGGTCACTATTTATTAATTGATCAAGTGGAACAAATTATTTGATTATTTAAACATTAGTTTCTTTTCATGGCAAAATTGTGTTTTAAAATAATTAAATACCTAATTTTTTAGGTGTAAACAAAAAGTTTTATAATGCATTTGTACCTCTTTTGAAGTAAATTTGAATTATATTAAATAAAGAAATGAAATAAGATAATTTCAATGATGATTACCCAAACAGCATACCTGGGAAGAAGGGAGTTGTTGTATTGCTTTTTGCAACATAAGTTGACCTCTTCGTGAAAGTTTGTTCCAGTTCAAATCCAGTTCTGATATTTTGCCAACACAACCAGCCAGACACTGTGCTCCGTGTTCATCCAACCACTCACCACCTGGCATCCAATCAATTCTCACTGTAAGTTTGATCTGTGTAGAACGTGAAAGTTAAAACTCCACAATGAATATATTCAGTGGATTTTGTTATATGGTCAAAAACTAACTATTAATTAAACCAACTTGAATATTTTTTTGAAATATAAAAAAAACTATAAATACTTAGCAGCTGGAATATTGGGGGGAAAACATGATTTAATATCTTTGTACATATTATTAATATAGTAGCCCGTGTTGGAATTGTATGGTGATTCACTGGTGATAGTTGTTACAGCAGGGTATCCTGGAACTTAACCAAATTATACACGTACGGTCTTAAGGACGAGCCCATAATGGGTTAAAAAAACCTTGCAAGATTAAATAAAAATAAATCCGAAGGGTACACCGTCATTTTAAAATGTCCTAGTTACAAGGAAATGATACATCAAAGTTTTATACAACACATGAAAATGAGGCTTACCTGGGGAGAAGGGAGTTGTTGTATTGCTTCTTGTAACATACGTTGACCTTTTGGTGAAAGGTTGTTCCAATTCAAATCCAGTTCCGATATTTTGCCAAGACACCCAGCCAGGCATTGTGCTGCGTGGTCATCCAACCTCCCACAGCTTCTCACTGTAAGTTTGATCTGCGTGGAGTAGTAAAGTTAAAACTCCACAATGAATATACCCTGTCGATTAAATTATTTATTTATATTCTAATCATATATCAATGAAACAAATTTGAATATTCATTTGAAATAAACCAAGTTATAACAACCTAGCAGCTGGAATATTTGAAGCAAAATAGGATTTAATATCTTTGTTTATTTTATTAATATAATAGCCCGTTTTAGTACTGTATGGTGATTCGCTGGTGATAGTTGTTACAGCAGGGTATCATGGAACTTAACCAAATTATACAAGAACAGTCTTAGGGACGAGCTCATAATGGGTGAGAACCTTGCCAGATTAAACAAAAATAAAACCGACTAGTACACCAGCATTTTAAAATGTCCTAGTAAAAGGAAAATGGTGGGTATTTCGTAGGTTTATAATTGTTTAAGCTTTGCTTGTGCTTTTAATCAAATCACTGAGAAGCTACGTAGCAAACACAGCGGACAGTGGTACATTTGATCTTGCAGCTTATATCCGAGGACGAATTAATGTTGAAGTCGTAATGCAAGGTTATCATTTATTTATTTTTGTTTTATTTTTTATTTCATACCCAAATCAGGAAGTCACTGTCCGATCTAAATAAATTAGTAGAAATATAATGGTAATTCTAATAATGGACAGAATTGATAATACCTGAGCTATTGCAGCATATTGTGTATAATAGAACTGCTGTACAACAACACTGTAATAGCACATATATAATTAATCAGTTCATGTGGAGCTACTTGAAGTATTGTTCGCAATATTTACCTTGTTCGGTCGATCATTAATAGCTATGCACAAATCCCGCATACAATCGTTCACTTGTTTGCAATTCCATAATGTAAGTTCATCAATATGTTGAATATGAGGAACCAGGCATTCAGCTACATTTCCCAGCTCTGTTCCATTCAACTCTAACTTTTTGATCTGGAATATATAAGGTTTTTATTTCTCCAGGGCTCGACATACACCCTTGTCCGCCTGTACGGGACAGCTGATTTATTGCGTGGGACAAGTAAATATTGCCCGGCGCTTGTCCGACGGGACAGGTTAAAAATGCAAACTAAATGCTATTTTCACTAACCTTTACCGCCGTGTTTACATCCAAGTTCAAACAGTGTTAAACTAGCACCGTGCGCAAATGAGATTCGTACTATTTTGTTGCTTTTGTTACAATTAGGATTTATCAGCGGTGAAACGATGTTGAAAAGGGCTAAAACCTTAAAATTTAGTTTCCATCTCCGTAAATAGCGAATATACTGATACTGACAGCTTCGGTCGCAATCTTTTAAGGCTAAGTAATGAATGAAACAAGAATAATGAAACAAAATAGTCAGGATGTACCACTTGTCTAGTGATATGATTAAGAGCACAGATACAAAGTCGTTGGAATATGATCACATTAAACGAATCGGGAAGAGTTTCATGTTATGAAACTTCTACATTAGCTTTTCGACTCCAATTCATAAATATCATACAGTTTGAGTATTTTAAGATCACTAAACAAAGGGGTGACATGGCATCTTGGAGTTTTTTTTATTAAAAGCACCCCAACAGACTATACCATATTGTAATTGAGAGTAGACTAGAGAGTAGTAAAGAGTTTTGTTACCAACATATCTACGCAGTTTGAACATTATACCGCAATATCTAGCTAACTTTTGAGAGAGATTGAGAACATGACAGTTCCAATTGAGCTTTTCATCTAACAGGACAGACACCCAAATATTTGGCTGATTGAGATCGAATAAGGTTGTTATTATTATTAATAATAAACAATGTTCATTTCAGTATGATGCACGCTAGAATAGATGACGTCACAGTAAGGACATTTGCTTGACATACACAAAACTGTGTCATCAGCAAACAGTTTGGTGACAAAATTTAAAACTAAGGGCAAATCATTAATATACATAAAAAAGTGGCGGACCTAGGGTAGACCCTTGGGGTAGACTACATAACACAGGTGTAATACTAAGCGAACAATATGAACAAATGTATATTGGGATCTATTAATCAGGTAATTTTTAAATAAATCTAACTCAACGCCACGTATTTCATAGCAGTGTTGAAGTTTAGCTAAAAGTTTAAAATGGTTAATTAACCCTATCAAAAGCTTTTGATAGATCAATAAAAATACCACAGCTATAGAGACATTTGTCAGTGTTAGATAATACCATATTGGTTATATCCGCCACAGCAAGAGTGGTCGAGCATTTTTCTAGAGAGCCATATCGAGGAATCGCTTATCACATAAAATGAAATGCATATACTGCTCATAACTTTTTAACAAAAAAATATTGGAAGAAACTGATTTGATTTTTGAAATCAGCGTATTTTTTTCCATTTATTAGGATATTCTTAAAATTGACTTCAGTTCCCCTTTAAAGTGTATAGGACTAATGATGAGATAATGTTGTTGTTAGGCTATGATGTATTTAGTATTTCCGACCTCCCACTTTAAAAAATGATCGGATGCTTTTGCACGATAGATGTGCGCTTTCGGTATCGAGAAACGCATTACGGGTATTACGTGCCATAGTTTTTTAAAGGCCTATATACAATATAGGAATAATAACGTCGCTAGTCAGTGTTGTTCTCGTCTACAATAAGGTTGTGTGTATATAAGCCGACCCAATATAAAAAATATTTATGTTCCGGCGGGTTCTAACCACCCGGATTGGAGCCAAAGGTTCGAGTTATACAAAAAATGGGTATCTAGACGTAAA
>CH002093.1:278044-306962 GCA_000149265.1 Ciona savignyi | reverse complement strand
GACAAAATTTAAAACTAAGGCAAATCATTAATATACATAAAAAAGTGGCGGACCTAGGGTAGACCCTTGGGGTAGACTACATAACACAGGTGTAATACTAAGCGAACAATATGAACAAATGTATATTGGGATCTATTAATCAGGTAATTTTTAAATAAATCTAACTCAACGCCACGTA
The DNA here is from genome assembly GCA_000149265.1 of Ciona savignyi. Classification (NCBI taxonomy): domain Eukaryota; kingdom Metazoa; phylum Chordata; class Ascidiacea; order Phlebobranchia; family Cionidae; genus Ciona; species Ciona savignyi. The sequence continues at coordinate 306,784 of CH002093.1, read as the reverse complement.
TTTCATAGCAGTGTTGAAGTTTAGCTAAAAGTTTAAAATGGTTAATTAACCCTATCAAAAGCTTTTGATAGATCAATAAAAATACCACAGCTATAGAGACATTTGTCAGTGTTAGATAACAACATATTGGTTTTATCCGCCACAGCAAGAGTGGTTGAGCATTTTTCTCGAAAGCCATATTGATGATTTGATAATAACTTATGCTTATCAAGATATTTAATTAGACGAGTTTGTGCTTAAGTTATCTAGGCCATTTTTAAATATGGGAATAACTTCTGCATTTTCTAAGAAATCGGGATAAATCCCTTGCTTTACACAAGTATTAAATATTTCACTTAAGATGGGAGAAATTATAGAATTCCCAACTTTAATAAATTAGGTAGGAATATCTTCATGACGATTTGCCTTTTATACATCCAAATGGTTTATAAAGAAAACTACTTCATCAAACTGCAAAGTTGCGCATTACCAGTATACAATGGATTCGTAGCGACGTTTGTTAATTACTGCGTAGAAGACAGAAAATTATAGAGGCACGGCAGCTTTTTAAGCTCAACAGACATGTACAACTGATTGCGGTCGGCAAACGCACACGTCGATTAGATAACATTTATCACGAATTAACATACATGACACCACATTGTAATGCATGATTGCATAATGAGGCGCAAAATACAACTAAAATGAATCAAGAGTTAGACTTCAAGTTTGAAATCAAGACTTTACGAATCTTGGCTAATATAATAATTAGTAGTTGTTCTGTAGAAAGTAGACTTTTCGCTGCGCAGCTCGCCAGGGACATTTAGGGGCCACACTCTGAAACAAACTCAGCTAACGTCCCGGTAAGTAAACAAACAAAAAGCGCGAGCCCAAAAAACTACATAGGTCGTCCTTTAAGAAAGTGTTTTCAACTCTAACTAGAGAGTGTCAACCACGTGTTTAACCATCACTATTTCTAAAACACATGTTGTATACCGTATATTCATGCTACAGGGTCCCTAACCATAATTTGTATTGTTTACACTGAGTGTGTAGTTTTTGTTTCTGCAAGCATAAATTCATGGGTCCGAAAGTTAACATGCCAAATATATTTTCAATATTAAGTTAAATAAAGAATAAACGTCCTAAATTTACGAACAATTCACCACAAATGTTTAAACTATAGCTTTTTTTCAAGCGCTAGTGAATTGAAATAAAGCTAAATTCCCAAAAATTCCGCTTTAATTTTTCATTATTTCAGGGAATTCCCCTAGGTTTAATAGATAAGTTTTTGTTTTTACATAAGTAAGTCATGTTATGTAGCAATTCTTAAAGTTTTAATCTGATTTGTCGACTTCTTGTTGGAGATGTCAGTGGGATATGGCATGCCTGTCACAATCATAATTCAGGAACATATGTTCGTTTTCATGGAAATTAACCTCAGTAAATGTTTTCTTTATTTAATTGGCACAGAATGTCTAATGTTTTAACATTTAACCGAATTTTTTTAAAATATAGCAGCCGTTCAAGCGCTATGGCCGCAAAATCGAATTTATTAGAAAAAAAATGTTTTGGTTTTTTAACGTTGGAGGGGAATTCTTCCAGATTCATTACCCAAATTTTTGGTTTCTAAATATTTAGACCATGTTGACTTACAAATGTCCAATTTTCATTGCGATTTCATTACTCCTTTTGGTAGATGTCGGGCGACATGGCATGCTTGTCACAATCATTATTTGAGACCATATCCTATTTTGGGGGGTATTTCCCTAGGTAATTTCATTATTTTTTATAAGTGTTAAATCAGTGACTATGCACTTACATTCCACCAAATCTGATTAAAATTGTAAGACCCGTTTCCTCTCTATCGATTTCCACCTTAGCGTGGTAGGGGGGTTTGTGTTTCCAATGAACCCAAGAGCAATGCCATCGGGGGTGGAATTTTCTACCCCTGGCAGGGTCACCCATGGGGGTAAGGTCGAAGGTGAGGTACTGACAAAGCTGCAATCCACTTTCGGGTTACCGTTAAGCTACTGTAATGGTATGTGAAAAGGGAATTTCTCGACCCCACCCACGGCAGGGATAACTTGGTTCTAGCTCTGGCCAGTTTATGCGGCTTCCGAACTGCAAAGGCCACCTGGTGCTTGAGGATTACGTCACTTCAGATAAGTGATGTAACTCCAACACGGTACTTTGGAAGTTGGCGCACTAGGAGCACAGCGGTACCGAGAGTAGCGCCTCGGCTACTACGGGGTAAACCTTTGCGAAGATCAAGTTCAGTCGTAGACATATCAATGGAGTCTCAGTGGGCTGATTCCACATGTGTGTACGAGGGTCGGCTGGAGCTGTTGAAAGCTGGTCGGGGTCCTATGGAGAGCCGAAACTGCGGGAGGGCGTTTTGCCTGGCCTTGTTGCCTCGGTCGTGCCGAGAACGTAAGTCGGACCCTAGAGGGGGCAAAAACCCTATTGTATAGCATGGAACAGGAAAAAAATCAAGAAAAACAACCCCGCTGATGATGGTTTGTCCGTCCCTTAGATGATGGTTTGTCCGTCCGTCCACCTCCTTATCGAGGTTGGCTGACCAACCGGAAGCAAACCCAGACAAAGCGAGCATTTAATGCTCTGCGGCGTCAACCCCTACAACCTCTGCGGCACCCCAAGCTTCCTTCAGCGATAGCGATTGGGCTTCCGCTGTCATTTCGGTCACATCTCCATTGGCGCATAAGCTCTCAAATCTAACGATGGACAAGCGGGGCTGTCTGACTTGTCGGACAGTGGTTAAGCAAACTCCATTCGGCGGACACGAGAAGCCTGTGAGCCAGCACCTTCCAAGGCAGAGTACAGAAGAGAGAAAAATCGGCGGCAGAAGACTCGGAGCCCCGAAAGCCAATGATAATCTCTGCAACCGTCCCGGCCCCAGCAACACCTCAATGCCCACAGCTGCCCCCACATGAGAAGGCAAATTGAGCGCCAGCGGGTCAGCTAAACAAAAAAGGCAGAGTAAAGATATCCGCTACATCGAGAGTGCTATGGCAGACTCCATGTTGGACGGCACACTTCCTCTTATAAAGGCCAAAGGGCATGTGCTGCTAAAAACAGGTACCATGAAGGTCACCTGTATGGATGCAGCATCACTGGCGGCCTTCAGGAGGTTTATCCGTGGTTTACCACCAATGCCAGGTAAGAACATTGGCTACACAGCAAATGGACCCGAAGATCGTCTTAACGAACGGGTCTACAATGTCTGGGTCTCTGACCCGAAGGTTCGAACAAACCCGGAACAGTTTATTCGTCTTCTCGGGTTCCAGAACTCCGAACTTCAGATTGAGAAGTTCCACATCCGTGGGTACGTCGGCGAAGGGACGGATGAAGGCACACACCTACGTGTAGGTGAGTAGATGTCTGCAATTGAAGATCTGCGCAAGATGGACTTTCGCTCTCACTACATGGCGGGTCTTCTCACTTTTGTGGGAAACCGGTCCGTGGAAGCCACTACCCCCTCAAAGTCTCTTAAACACTAGTGGGTGATGGAGGCTCTGAAAAAGACTAGCAAGGACCTTGTTCTTTGCCAGATCAACTTACACCCATTGTATAGCAGCCGCCCAACAATTAATGAGTCGGTTCCAAACAATGGGGCAAACACCACTTGCCCTCATACAGGAACCATACTGTAAGCGAGGAAAAGTGGCCTTTTTTCCTCAGAATGCTTGCTGCTTTTCTGATCCTAATTCAAGTAAGCCACGTGCTTGCATCCTGTCAAAGAATCTGGTGGCGTGGCCTCTACTCCAATTCCTGGATAGAGACACCTGCACAATTGCAATTGCAGACAACACTAACAGCAAAAACCCTGTTATTTTCTGTTCTGTTTACATGGCTGGTGATGACCCCACGGAACCACCACCGCACAAGATGCGAGAACTTCACCCATTGTGAACAATCAAACCTTCGTCTGCTCATCGGGACAGATGGAAACGCTCACCATTACTACTGGGGAGGCACTGACTGCAATAGTCGGGGGCATGCCCTTATGGAGTATTTAATGAGCACAAGGCTGTCAGTATGCAATACTGGAAACTTTCCGACCTTTGTCACCAGAAACAGAGCTGAGGTTCTCGATCTCACTCTGTGCTCTGCCAATCTGCTTTAAACGGTGTCCGACTGGAAGGTCAGCAAAGAAGCCTCTTTGTCTGACCACCAATTATGAACTTTCAGGGTGAACAACCTTTATAAGACCACTCCATCGCATCACAGGAATGTTCGCAAAACTGACTGGATGCTCTACTTGCAAGAATTTACTCTCCCGTGTGAGGCAATTCCAGCTGCATCTCCAAAAACTGCTAAGGAGGTCGACATGCTGGCGAAAGCTGTCGAAACAGCCATTCATTACCTTATCATATGAGACATCGTGTCGCCTGATCAAAAGAACATCAAATGACACTCCTTCCTGGTGATGGCAGAACTCACACTTCTGCGTCGCTGTGCAAGACACTCCCACCGGAAAGCTCCTTAGCTTAAGACTCCTGCCGCATGGGATGAGTCCTAGGCAAGCACCCGAGCTTACAAAAATGCCATTCGCTCCAGAAAACGAGCGTCTTGGCGCAAACTGTGTGAAGAGGTGAACAAACACCTTGCCAGCAATGGTACAGCTCCATCGAATCCTCAAGAAGCATCGCTCTCTTCAGATTGGATCTCTACAGAAATCAATAGGTGATTTTACCAGCACTCCATCTGAAACCTTACACGTTCTACTGGACGCACACTTCCCAGAGAACGTAAAGGATCAAGGATCATCTACTAACCAGGTTAAACAATTGTTCTCAATTCAAACTAGCGACGAAGTGCTAGTCAACAACATTATCACAGCTAAAAGAATTTAGGCTGCTTATACATCATTTAAGCCTTTTAAAAGCCCAGGGCTTGATGGAATATATCCGATACTTATTCAAAAAGGATTGGAAATCCTGTGCCCGCTTCTTTATCCAGATCTTTAAAGCATCTCTCCTGTTGGGTTTCATCCCACAAAGATGGCTGGTCGCAAAAGTGGTTTTCCCATCCAAACCAGGGAAGGAAGACTACTCACTGGCAAAAGCCTATCGACCCCCGAGTCTCATGTCATTCGTGATGAAGGGGTTCGAGAGACTCATACTTTGGTATCTGCAGGAGGGACCTATTGGACAAACCCCCCTACACCCCAACCAATATGCATATACAGCGGGATTTTCTACCGAAGATGCCCTCCACAATATGATCATCAAACTGAAGAAATCGGTCTTCCGTAACCAATATGCACTCGGAGTATTTCTGGATATTGAAGGAGCCTTCTCTAATGCCACTTTTGATTCCATGATAGTTCCTTTGGGAAAGTATCATGTTAATGAAACAGTTATCCGGTGGACAAGTTATATGCTTAAACACCGAACAGCCACAGCAGAACTGCATTGCTGTACCGAGAAAAAAACAGGTCAAAAAAGGTTGTCCACAAGGGAGAGAATCATATCCATCCCCCCTTGTTATGGAACCTCCTGGTGGACACTCTACTGCGCCAATTCACGAGTCAAGTGGCTGCACTTGTGCAAGCATATGCTGGTGACTTGAGCGTCATTATATCCGGCCCAGACCTATCAATGATTGGGACGATTGCCCAATCAACGCTTAATCGTCTGGAGAAATGGGCAATAAACAACCACCTTCGCTTTGCCGGCAAAAGACATGTGGTGGTAATGTTCACAAAAAGGAGCAAATGGTCTTTAACACCAATTTTTCTCCACAATATCCAGCTTAGCCTATCAAAGGAAGCTAAGTATCTTGGTGTCATACTAGACAACAAGTTGTCTTGGAAGAATCACCATATAAGTCGTATCAAGAAGGCAACTGCTGCTCTAGCACAATGCCGTAAAGCAGTTGGCCCTACATGGGGGCTACAGCGAAAAATAAAGATGTGGCTCAACTGTCAGATTAACCGACCTATTCTGACCTTCATTAGTGTCAGTCAGCGCAACATACCAGCGCAATATACAGAACAACCTGCGCAAGGTTCAAAGATTGGCCTGTCTGCCTATGCATCACTGGCGCCTTTAAAGGCACCGCCACAAGGGCAATGCAGATGCTACTTAACCTCCCCCTGCTGCACCTGTACCTCCAGGGCACAGCCATTAAAACGGCACACCGCCTGAGATGTTTAGGTCACTAGAAGGGGACTGGTTACTCAGTGTGGCACAAGAAAAGTCATATTGACATCTGCAACCAAGCAATGGAAGATATCCATCTTTTCTCATTGCCAGTGGATTACAGTTCCTGCACTCTCCACCTGGAACGACATTTCGCGATTCAGATCAGCGACCGTGACAACATCACTCCACCTGCACGACCATCTGACCCAACACAGCTTGTCTGTTACACCGATGGGTCACGACTAGATGGATCGACTGGTGCTGGAGTACTTATTCAATCCACCAAGTTTGATTACAAATTCATCTTTCCACTTGGAAGCTTTCCCTCAGTTTTTCAGACAGAGTTTCTTGCAATAAATCATGCTGAAAGGATTCTGCAGTCTTGGAACACTGCAAAAATGTCCATCACCATTCACAGTGATAGTCAGGCTGCTCTAAAAGCTCTATTGAGCTTGAAGATACATAGCCCCTTGCTGCGAGAGAAATGGTACCTTCTTCACAATCTTGGAGGGCTTAACCTTGTAGAACTTTGTTGGATTCCAAGCCACTCAAATTTTGATGGCAATGATTAAGCTGACGCTTTGGCTCGTGACGCATCCAGCACTGCCTTCATCGGTCCAGAACCATTCCTCTGTATTCCTGTCTGCTCTGTCAGAACAGAATTGGAGGCGTGGATGAGCCGAAAACATGCTGAAGAATGGAGACAACACTGTGGCTGTCGTCAGACGAAGAAGTATCTTGGACAAGCCTTTTCCTGTCCAGGGAACAGTTACGCTCTGTTCTTCAGATTATCACTGGTCATGCTAATTTGGCAAAGCACCAATCCATCCTCATGCGCAGGGCATGTGCAACCTGTCCCTTCTGCCAAGAAGAAGACGAGACTTCTTTACACTATGTTGGCCATTGTCCAGCATTTGCTGTAACCAGATGGAGAAATTTTGGTGTTATTAAATCTGATGATCTCGCATCTATTCCGGTTAAGCATTTAGTCAGTTTCCTTTACGACACTGGCCGACTTGACCGCTATATCCCGGATCCATGTTAGCCCTGGGCGCTGGAGTAATGGGCCTTCCATGGCCTACATTCCTGGTCCCGTTAGCTACTGTGGACCCGCTCATATTAATGTAATGTAACACCCGTTCAAGCGCTATGCCCAAAAAGGCAATTATTTTAGTAAAAATAGCGTTTCGGTTTTTAACCTCCCAGGGAAAAGCCCCTAAGTTTATCACCCAAATTTTGGTTTTTGTATATCTAAACCATGTTGTCTAAAAATGTCCAATTTTCATTGCGATTCCATTACTCCTTTTGATAGATGTGGGGGCGACATGTCACAATCATGATTTGAGACCATATTCTAATTTTTGGGGTATTTTCCTAGGTAATTTCATTATTTCGTTTAAGTGTTAAATCAGTGATTAATGCACTTACATTTCACCAAATCTGATTCAAATTGTAACAGCCGTTCGCTATGCCCAAAAAAAGCATTTTTTAGAAAAAATAGCGATTTGGTTTTTAACGCCCCAGGGGAATTCCCCTGAATTTATCACCCAAAATTTTGGTTATTGCATTTCTTGAAAGTTATATATCAGTTGCTAATGTTCTTTCAGTATACCAAATCTAACTAAAATTGAAGTACACGTTCAATCCCTATACTTAAAATATTTTTTTAGATAAAAGTACCATTTTGGTTTTTCACCTCCCAGGAGAATTCCCCTGGCTAAATTACCCAAAATTTTGGTTTCTGCACATCCAGATCATGTGCGCTAACAAATGTTAATGTTTTATTGCAATTCCATTATCCCTTCTGGTAGATGTCGAAGCCACAAGCCATGCCTGTCAAACCTTTGACAAAAAAACGGACAAAAACAACATAATTAATTAATAAATCATACATAAAACAATCAAGCCAGCTAAAAGCATATGACATATGTATGAGGAATTGCATAGGTAGCATCTGGCTCGATGTGGAAGATTAAGCTGATTTACTCAGCTCACAGGAAATAAGCGAAGTGTTTAATATTGTGCGTCGTAATGGCCACTTTAAACCTTGATATAATGCGTACACAAATATAACTTAAATCAGGAAATTCACATCAATATATATAAATGCAAAACTTGTTAATTATTATGTTTCAAACTAAACTTATTAATTTAGAATGATCAAGTAAAAGTTTGTTCTACTTTTTCAAACGTCAACAAACCTGACCCACTTTAACGGATTTCCTGTGGTATCTCGCGGTATATAGATTACGTCTCTTTCTTATTTAATTTTATCAACCTTTAACTTTCCTTTAAATGTAAAGTTAATAAAGCCTTTGAATATAATCAATGCCCAACATTCGCAAAACAGCCTCATGCTTGTATATTTGGGTTTCTAGGGAATTTCCCTGATGAAATTTATCCAGAATTTGTCATTAGAGATCCAAACCATATTAACTAACATCATCATTTTTAGTCAAAAATTATATATATACTCCCCATAAATATGGATTCAGACACGACTACTCCACATCACTTGCACATTCTGACTTATGTGACGACCTTATACATAATCGCAGTAATGGTAAAGTAACCTCAGCTACATTTCTAGACATTGCTAAAGCGTTCGATACAGTGGATCATAATGTCTTGCTTTACAAATTAGGCTGCAATGGAATTCGTGGTAAACCATTAGAATTAATTAAGAGTTATCTTACATGTCGTACGCAATATACATTAATTCAAATTGTAAAATCTGATATAAGAAAAGTAACTTGTGGTGTACCCCAGGGCTCCACTCTAGGTCCGCTACTATTTTTAATATATGTAAATGATTTACCACAGGTTTCCAATTTGCGTACCAGACTATTTGCTGATGATACTAACTTAACCTTATCTGCTGATAATATAGATACATTCCAAAATCATGTTTAGGAAGAACTTGTAAAAATTGATGAATGGATGTCTAAAAATAAACTTTTTATAAATTACGATAAAACCAAATATGTACTCATCATGCCCACCCAGTGTAAACTTGTCTGCTCCCATTTTTTGTGAAAATAATTAAACACTACTATTGAGCAAAGGTCATGTACAAAATATCTTGAAATTCTAATTGATGATTTCTCTTGGAAATCTCACATCAGTCATTTTTGCACAAAACTTGCAGCATCATAAGGGATTATGTTAACATTAAAATACTTCGGCAAGTATATTATAATATTGTATATTCCCATATTCGATATGCTATAACAAGCTGGGCTGGTGCGACTAAGACTACCCTTAAGCCATTAAATGCAATCCATAAACGAATACTTAGGAATATGACATACAGTGAATATAGGGCTCATACAGATCCCTTTTTTTTTAAATACAAAATTTTGAAATTTGATGATGTGTATAGGATGGGGATTGCTAAACTAATGTTTACAGCAACCACCCAAAATTTACCTGTTACATTGCAATCATTTTTAACCCTGTATCTAATGTGCATAATCATGGTACAAGACTGGCTTCCAACTAATTTTTTTTCTACCATCGTTTCATATAAAAATTGGAAAGCAATCCTCGAGGTATTGCGGTCCGATTCATTGGGCAAACATACCAATGGAATTTAAAATGAGTTCGTTTTCTGTCTTTAAAAAATCATTAAAAATAACATGATTAATTGTTATTTACATGGTATATAGATTATATGGACAGGCATACATAAATTTACTTGACACGTTATGTAGTATATATACTTCTAATTATGGTACCGGTGTATAAATAAACTATTTTTTTGTTTTTCATATTTATTTACTTTATTTTTTTTCCTCAAAAGTACTGCCACTGTGTTTACTTTTTATTGCCAATATATAACTCAAAATAAAAGAGGGTGAAAGTGACTCGGTGACTTAGCAGTCTTTTCACTGTCACCCTGGCCAGCATTAATTACGTTTTCTTTTCTATAATGTTATTGTGACATTGTGTTTTTTTTTTCTCTTTTTTTCTTTTTTCGTTTTTTTTTTCTTTTTTTCTTTATTTAATATAAAATGGTGATTGTTACAATTATAAAAGTATCATGCTGACCAAATAAAAATCTTAAATCTTGAATCTTGTCGTTCCGCATAAAAAACTCTTTCCTAGAAAAATGACCCACAAGACACCAGGAGTTCCCACCATTCCTTTTAAAAATTTTTAGGACATCTGTTTTTACCATAGAAACCTTGTATTTTAAATTTTGAATTATATTTAAGAAGATTGTACTCTTTAAATAGAAATTAATCTGGGTCAAATTTATAAATAAAATGCAAGGCTGACCTTATTAGTCAAAATGATATTTTTTAATTGAAGACATGTTTTAAAATTTCAACTTACCCTGGTGTTTGTTGATCCCATTAAACCACGAAGAAAAGTTGTGATTTCGGACGTTGCAAGATAATCACGATCAGCTTCCATCTTTAAGTTGTGAGGTTCTAAACAGGATTTGAAGGCAAACGCAAGATCATGTCCTTGGGTTGGGTTCGAAGGAACTTTCATTGTTATGTCAGTTGGTAGGCATTGTTCTACTTGTTTTATTATTTCTTTATCATCAAGTTCTTGCATCCAGCCTGACACTTTACCAAGTAAAGTATTAAAGTTGTCTTCCTCTGGATCAATTTGTTGTCTTGAAATTATACTCAGAATCATTTTCGTTTTTTTCTCAAAATCTTTGATCTCTGAATGTGGGAAGATGAGTTCTAGATCCGTTTTGGAAGTCGGGTTACAGATGCCAAACATGAATCTTGCCACAACTTCCCACTGGAATTCTTTAAAAATGGAGCCGTAACGTTAAAATTGTTGATATGGCATGAAGAGCATCATGTGAACAGCAGTGAGAAATTCCTGCCATGTCAGGTGCGAAAAGTAACTTCGCTTATGTCCTTCTAATATTTTCATTTTCATGCCTGACGTTTTGTCAACATATGTGTGCATAAAGTTATTGGCCATTTCTTCTTTGATGTATACTTCTTGAAAGTCCATTATATTAAAAACCAGTTTTTTTCTTTGAAACCGTTGAAAGCAAGTTGACTTAATTTAACCAGTTCCAAGCTGATTTGTTCGTCAGTCATGTCAGATTTTAAATGCTCAGAAGTCATGTAGTAAGTTAGTGCAAAGATTAAGACTTGGGTCATTGAGTTTATCTCTTTGCCTGTAGATAAACAAATCAGAAGGCAAGCCATGATTAGAATGCAATTGACAGGGACATAACACAAAGCCGAAAGATTAGGTCGCTCCTTCAGAAATTTTTTGATTTCAGGATACCTTTCACCACAGATCTGTATTCCGAGATCATCTATGGCAGCTTGATCAAGACCCAGCACTTCAAGAACGAATGTTGGTCGACATTCCGGGTGTATCTGATAGAACTGACCTGGTCTAGAAGTGACAAGTTTTACAGCATTGGGCAAAAGAGTAGAATTAAACAAATTTTTGATGATATTCACCGGTTTAGACTTTCTGTTCAATGGACAGTTTTTTGGTGTTTTGGAGAAATTGGCTGCCGCTTCATCTATACCATCCATTACAATGACAACATTTGGATTGTTATGCAACTCATTTATCAACTTCTTGTTTTCCTTGTCACAATGAAGCCAGTTGGCCAAGCTGTTGTCAGTTAGAAATTGAAAAAGTGTTACTTTTTCCTCAAAGTCAACATTTTTTATTGAGATGTAGAACAAATATTCTGTTTCTTTAAGAATCTTTTATCCAGTATGGATTTGGTGACCATCTTGCTGGTTGTAGTTTTTCCGACGCCAGGCATACCAATCAGCCCTATAGTGTTACCATGTCGTTTGATGTACTTTGCTTTACCATCATCAGTCTTACAAATTTGTGCATCTCGTGTTGCAGTTTCTTTAGCTTTATCAAATAGTTGGTTAATTGCAATCCTTGATCCATCTGTGGTGGGGATCAATGGAACGTTACGCTTCATATGTTCCTTCCAATAAATGTCATCCCCATAAATAATATGGTGTTGAAGGACTTCAGTGATTTGAAGTTTCACTCTTGTAATTTCATGTTCAAGTTGAATTGGCAGGACGGTTTCGTCAACAATTTCATTTGCCCGTACATTCAACTTATTTTCCAATGCTTTAGCTAAAAGATAAAAATATGAAGGTAAAGATTTATATCTACGAAATTACATGTTCAGACAATCACTACTCATGGTAATGGAAAGTGTAAAGCCAAGTTGAAGAATGCAAACACTTAAATGAGTTATACTTCTACTTTAATGCTACATATAAAACCGAAGTAATTGTTTATTCTTTTTAAGATCATCTTACATTTAGTTGATGCACAGTGCTAAATACGCGTTTCCTTAATCCGAAGTGAACGAATTAATTTATGTGCAAATATAAATGACATAAAATGACCACTCACCAAGTGCCTTAACATCAACAGGGGGAGGTCCCTGATATTGGTTGATGACAAGGTCACCCTGCACATTATACTGTCTTGGACCGATCGGTTGTCCCTGCTCATCTACGTTGGTGGAGTTGGATGTTGAAGGTTGGTTGCTCTGTGGAAGACTGAGGTTACTGATTGTTACGGGTATTAGCTTATGTCCACATTTTTTTTTAATTTTCTTAATTTCTGTTAGCCTGAATTGGTGTAATTATAATCTTTCTTTCTATGTGGTTTAAAACAGTTTGTTTACCAGTTAATATCAACAGTAATAGTAAAATATGTGTCTATATTTTAATCTTTATTTAATAAGATTAACTTTTTTTATTAAATATGACAACAACCTAAGCTTTTTCTGAAATGCTGAGACTGAAGTCAAATAAAATAAAGAAACACTTTTTTCTATAGATTTCTTAGTATACGAACCATTAATAAATGCTTAATTTCGAACACTCTTGACCTTAATATTTGTAAACTACATGGCTGCAAATAACAGTACTAGAGGTGTACGAGGTTATTTGGGTTGTTCTTCTGCCAAGTTTTATACCAGAATCAATCTAAGAAGTGTAGCATAGTAATATAAATTGTTGCCAATATTTTGCACTTTGACAACCAATAAAAACAATATTAAGATAAAGACATTGTAGGGTACAAATATTGCTTCATCTGTACTAAACGAAGACATTTGTTTTTGGCTACAGTTTATATCACCCATAAAAACAAGCAATGTGGAAAGTGTTGATAAATAAAATGGAAATAACTCGATGAACATCAACAATATACTACACAACATAAAATGGAGATAGGAATGTAAATTAATTAGTTCTGTTTAACGCCTACCAAGCTTTGTGTACAAACATGTGTTTCCTGTTATAATTCTTGGATAAACCGTGTATAATTCCATAATAGGCGAGAGTACTCAAGATGACCCCTCTTGGCCAAACCTTTTTTCCACCTTTACCCTATGCCACCGTGTACAGTGCTTTAACTGGCTTTACGCTGCGCGATAACCCAATAAAATGTGTGACCTCTGTAGACCCCCTTACCCTGGTTAAACCCCGTCTAAACTAAAGCGCTGCTACATTTTGTTGACCTCCGTGTGTTGCAAACTCGTATCCTTGCGATGTGGATTTAATTCGCATTGTGTAGTTTTTTTATTTCTTCTTTTAATTTTCTGCTTCCTTTTCATTTTCCATCTCGGATACCACAGATAGTCTGCTGGCGGATGCGCTCAAACCGTTCATTCAATGGATCCACCGTAAGAGAAAATTGGTCAAGCCATGTCGGTCAGGTTTTCAAGTTTTAAGTCATGGAGTTGCTGCCTAAATAATTAAAATGATCGAAAATGTTTATTTTTAATTATCGAATATTAGCCTCCAAAATGTAAGCGTTGCCTGGCAACCTACCTCCCCTGGTTGACACCTAGAACAAGGATTTTCCCTAGTTGAGTTGTGATGTCGCAACGGAGCATTTACCAGGATAGGTGATTTTAACAAAGTTAAATGTAGGCTATGTTCGTGTGGCCGAATAGTTATCGCAACCGATACATATACCGACTTCTATACGAAATGGTCCTTGTGCCTAGCCCACTATATGGGTTCGAAACTTGGCTCGGTAAAAAATCTATATAAAGAAAGGTAAATGCGGTCATTGGGGCCGGATGTTCTTACACCTCTGCGCTAATCGCAATCCAACTCAAACAATTAGGGCAACGCCCTAATTGCCTTAGTTTTAAGTCTGGAAAGACCTTGTCAAGAGACTTAACTGCTTATTAAAAAATCAATTAAAAGCAATAGCAGAAAGCAAGAGTAATTCAGTATGCGTCACCTGTAAATCTAGAGAAGATTGTCTAAAGATATATGAAACACTGAAAAGTGCGGAAATGTTTATTGCGTCCATATGTATATGTCGGATAGGATCAAATAGATATCCTTTCCTTTAAACAAGATGTACTGGCCTTCATACTGTATCAGTATGGAAACTTATAAAGTAAGGAACAAAGTCGCCAAACGTGGTTGGGCAACTGGTATTCGGCTGGCAATGCTTTGAAAAACACCGATCTGCATAATTGTAGCAGAATGTGAATTATTTGTAAAGTACCGTGGACAAATTGATACCTGCAAGCATTGTGGCGAACCAGGCCACAAACTCGCCAATTACCACAATAGAGTCCTGTCTGACGCCCTGGCCAATACCCGGAGCTTCAGAAATTACAAGAGAATGATAACCTGCCACAAACAAAAGTTATAAAGACTTAACGCACCAAATATATTGCAGAAAACAAAACATCCAGATCAAATACTGTTACAACTGAATGCCCATGTTACCATGTGGATACAGCTTTAGGGTTATTTACTTTTGTCCCCAGTCTAATCCCAAACTTAACATATCTACGAATCGCATTTATTTTTGTGCTCATTGAACTGTCACCGCGTCGCCGCCAGTTTAGAAGGTCGTTGTAATTCATTCATTTCTGTGCTGCTCTTGGAACGAGTTTGTTAACGTTTACCATGTATGTATTTCTGTTTAAGACCACATTTGTATGTATTCATTGAATTGATCAAGCCTTGTTTTCGATGAGAAATTTGTTTCGATATATTTCTAATTGCTATATCGTTGATGCTGATATAGGAATTACACGAGAGACACAAGAGTAGCTCAATTTGCCAACACAGGGTACGTTGACCTTTGGGAATCCTACATTAATTTTTATATCACTGATTTAGTGATTTCTGGACTTCTTGAGTTTGTATCATTGTTACCTTGAGCTGTTTCAATTTATTTGGGCTCAGGTTGGGAAAGTGCGAAGAGATCAATATTAATAAATAAATCAGCAGAAGATGGAATTAACATAATTGACATACATACGGTCCTATATTACTGGTCTCCGCAGTAAATTTATAAAACAATTTATAAACTCTGACTATAGCGTTCCATGGAAAGATATAGAAACTTATTTAATCTCACAAGATGCGCTAAACATAAATTTTTCTTCCAATTTAGCATTACAAAACATAATTTAGAAGAGTCTGCTACCGCTACGTACCTTACACAGCAAAGTAATAAGCTTGATGAAGATGATTAGAAGGAAAGGTCAAATGACAACCAATTATCAACCACTCTGGCTAAACAAAAACATTCAGGGTAAACGAACCTGTGCTTTTAACGAATTGGGCAAAGTCAGGGATCTGCGTATTCGAAGACGTCCATTCGGAAACCGGCCAAATTTACAGCTTCGAAACTTTAATGCAAAAGTATCATGTTCCGAAAACTAAAGCGAAAAAAAGCGGTACGCCCAGATAATCACGGCCTTACCAGTTAACTGGCGGGAATCAAATCAAATTGAAACTCAGAGCCACTGCAACAAACAGTAAATTATATAAATTAAAATAATTGAATTAGATAAATGAGAAATGTGCCTCACTAAGCCGAAAACACTCACTCATCTATTTTGTACCTGTACACACACCGTCAAGTTTTGAAATGAAAACAAAAATTGGATTGCTGCTAAATTAAGAATACCCCTTTCACTGAGCCACACGAACATGATATTTGGAGTCCCCGAAATTAACAGCAATCTGCTGAACTGCCTTATTTTATGTGCAAGATATACTATCTATCGCGTAGTAAAATCCAAAAAATAAGTCCCTTCGTAAATGCATTGATTAATTTTGTGGCAAATGAAAACACGATTCAAAATGGTCTGGACTTATGTGAACTATTATGTATATTTCCCCTTTTGTTTTGCCATATCTCTACTTTGCCTCTGTTTTATATATACAAAAAAGTTTGTATTATTAATATCTGGAGCTCTGTTCACTGATTTATCTCTTAATTTTAAGATGGCAACCGCAGACAACGCGCCCCGTTAAACTCGTTAACTGATGTCACTCCTAGTGCAGCACAACTAAAAGTTGTGATTAGAACTACATTAAGCACACTAACCAGGCTGGAAAATGAGCTGCTCGGAAGAAGCTTTTAATAGGGAATTTTCAAGCTAAAAGATCGTTATGGCGATGCCTGCGAAGAGTGCTTACGGATTTACCGTCAATATGTGTCTACTGTGTTGTACTGATGCAGAAGCAAGAGGTGAAACCGTTATTTAAAAGAAACAAATCACAAATCTAGATTATATAAGCAAATTGTGCAAAACTGTGCTGCGGTCCGGTCTGTGGTGGGTGTCAGTAGGTCTAAGACGGCCTCTAGTCAGAAAAGTTCCGCTCGCGTCCAAGCACAAATGTTGGAGATGGAAGCACTATAAAGAGAACACGAGACCGAGATCCAACAAGAAATCCAGAGAGCAGGTTGCAAAGGCGAAGAAGGCATACACAGCTACACTTTTGGCGGAGAGTGAAAGTGAACTTTTTAATTCTCTCATCGCTTTGTCAAACGCCGGGAAGGGATGTCGGAATAAATCTAAAACAAAATAGTCATTTACCCTGTATCAAGGGCTTCACTTTTCGGTAAGCTGGTCTTACTCCGCGTTGGAGCCATCCAAACACTGGTTCTAAATCAAGGTCGTTTTGCTGTGCCTGACGCATGTCTTCCGCCGTGCGTCCTATGCTTAGCGCAAGCTGTTGATTTCAGCCCTTTCCTCGTGCCCATCTTGTTCTCGATTTACTTTGTAGAGGCAAGGATCTTCCACTTCGTAAATTTGGCTGAGCGTTCGCGTTTGCGTGGTTCTTGCCTGGTCGGTGAAGCAGCTCAAAGTTGTATTCCGAGTGGTATTCTACCCATCTCGCACATTGTCCATACATTTCTCTCGACTTCCAGAGCCACCGAAGCGATGCGTGATCGGTCCGCGGGAGAAATTTCGTATGCCAAAACGCCTCTTCATTCCACTCCATTTAGTACGATTCGCATCAATCGTTGGAAACTTCCTGCTGCATTGCACAGCCCCATAGACATTACGTTAAACTCAAATAGCCTCATGTGAATAGCGAAAGCAGAATTTCGCGAGACTCCGGTGACATCGGTATTTGCCAACACCCAGATTTTAAATCTAACGTTGAGAAGTAGGCTAAACCAGTCATCTACGCGAAAAGATAAGGGAATATTACATCACCCAGGGTTAATCCACCGTTGTGCCTCATGCTGAACTGACGAGTAGTACTGGTACCACACCACTGCACTCCTCCAAAATTTCAGGTGTTCTTTAAATGCGCTGCTTGTCTTACATGCACATTTTTGGACCCACTTTGTCGCCAAGTTGTTCATCCTTCGCTCTGAGTAAGAAGCTCAGGAAAATGAAACCGGGGCTAAAGATATAACCGCCCAGACGGTACGAAAAAATTTTAATGTAAATGGTTCGCTAATATCATGTAGATCTGTGGATGAAATGCTCAAACTAATAGCACAGATACTTCCATTGCTAGTAAGTGGGGGTTTCACCTTACTAAGTTCTTACTTAACTAATGACAAACGGTTTTACGTTTAATTTCAGTTGATGATATTTTGCTTTATCGATGTTGATTGTAGACCTGCATGGACTGCCAATTGATAGGGGGTATAAATACCAGAACTGATTGGTTTGAAATAAAACTAAATGAAACGCTAAGACCGCCAACACGCCGAGGAATTCTATCAATGTTGAGCCTGAATTATGATCCATTGGGTTTCGCTTAACCGTTTATACTGCCGGCAAAAAAGCTACTTTAATTTGCCTGCCATATTTGCTGAGACGAACCGGCTTCCTTTGAAACGAGATAAAATTGGAATGAATGGTTACAGACTCCGGCTTTATAGCCGTAAGGTTGGGTTCTCTGATTAAAACAGAGCTCGAATATGACATTCACGATATTGTGTACTGGACAGATTCTACCACTGTACTGCAGTATATTTTGATTACGGCCTCCAGATTTTAAACATTTGTTGCCAACAGGTTTCAGTTTATATATACCTTTCGACTCCTGTAAGTCATTAGAAGCACGTTAGCACAAAGACTAACCCTGCTGACATCGTATCAAAGGGTCTGTCTGATGCCAAGTGAAGTTTACAAAGCCAAATATCACGCAGAGTTCAGGATGAAAAAGGGTATCCTGTGTTCCCTTACCCAAGCGACACCAGATAAAACAACCATGCAGTTGTTATTCGAACGATATTCTTCTACGTTTTCCTCCCTGAGGTGTTGTGTGGTGTGGTTACCTCGGTTTCCCAGGCATATTATTTGGAAGTCCTCTCCACCTCGTATTCTCTACCCCTCGGAATTTCCGTTGACGTGATATCTATCACACACGGAATTGGAAAATGCTCTTAATTTTAAAAGTGTTTTACCAAGAAGTGCTTGTTGCTGAAATGAAAAAGCTGCCCAATCATGAATCGTTTTCAACGATCACGCTATATTCGGCACGACAGTTTAGGAAGTCACCAGTTTTGAGTTCGCTGCAAAAGTTGAGCTCGTTTGCTTTAAGAAATAAATCAGATAATCTTCCCTTTACGACACAATATTATGTTCTATTTATTTCTTATAATCATTGTAGACTGGGACGCAGTGGTACTCTTCATGTTCTCTCTGCTATTTAAGAGAGGTTTTGGATTTTGCGAGGGCAAGCATCAGTTCGTCGAGTACTGCGTGACTGCCGAAAGTGCAAGTTCGGGAACGCACGGGTTGGGGAACAAATGATGGCATCCTTGCCTGTTGCTCGGGTGAGTGCCGGTAGCCTATCATTTACGGTTGTGGTTGATTATATGGGACCCATCCTGAAACAACTTGGTAGGAGGTGAAACGATATGGCTGCATTTTCACGTGGATGGCGACTAGAGCTATTCATATCGAAGTCGCTGAATCATTGGAGACTAGCGCCTTCATAGAAGCGTACCGACGTTTTATCTGCAGAAGAATTGGAAGACCGAAGCAAATATTTAGGGGCAACGATCCCAATTTTGTGGTAGAGTTAGAGCTTAGGCATTCGAAACTGGAATATAAAGCAGATGCACGATGCATTGCTTAGTGATGGAGGGTATCATGGAATTTCAATCCGCTTGCAGCAAGTCATCCAAGGGGACGTTGGAGAATGCATGATTCGCTCAGTCAGAAAGGTAATGCGTTCCATTAATGGAGAAAACGTGACATATGATTTTGGTCTGTTAACACTGATGGCGAAAAATAAACAACTTGTAAACAGTATACCTATTACACCTTTCAACGATGACCACCGGATTCTGGCTCTCATACAAAGCATTTTGCTAAAAGGAGCAGTTGACGACTCGCTTCCACCGGACGAGTTTTTGAAGTCTGATGGATACAAGCGATCATGGCGCGCGGTTCAGCTCTTTGCTGATGGACTAAAAAGTATTTGCCACTTCTGCAACTCCAGAAATGTATGCGACCCACGAGAAACTTTGCTGTGGGAGGCGGTGTGTTGGTCGTGGACGAGCTGAAGAAGCGCGGCGTATGGCCGAAGGGCGTAATTGAACATTGTACATATGATAAAACTTGTCAGGCGCGTGCGTGTACGAACGATGATGTTCACTATGGAGCGATATGTCCGCTTGAAGCACATCCTTGAACTGTTACCCAGTGTGCTCCTGGCTGCAAGGTTTTAAATTATATGATTAGCTTAACTGCTAGTTTTAACCACGAAGTTGGCTAATGTGTTTTATTTTTCATATACTTGCCACCTAACTTGTAACTGTAACTATGTTTTGTTATTACCATATTCCTGTGTATCTAGAAGTGGCATGTTGTTGTGCCCTTTGTCTATATACTACTACGGTAATTATGGCTCCCATATTTTTTTTTATATTTGCCTTTACTTTTTCAAAAATAATATGGTCCATGGTACCAGAAGGAGCAAAAGTGTAGCGATCCAAGCGGTAGGTACTTAATAAAAAAATTACCTTAGGTTCTGTGAAACTGACCCTGGTTAACCTTAATGCCCCAAACAATGACGACACCGACTTCTTTGAAGGCCTGTTTCAAACCGTCGCGGGTTTATCACACAACTCTGACCTCATAATTGGGGGAGATTTTAATTTACCTTGGAACCCAAATCTGGACCGGCACCAACGCTTGGCCGATAGATACATAAAATCAAAGACAAAATAACCGCGCATATGGTGGGCACTTTTTGGTTGTTGCATAAGGAAAGTTACACGTTTTAAAGTGAATCCTTACTCAGCCAGTCGTAGAGATTTTTTATTGACGCCGCGACGCGTCAGCCCCAAAGTTAACAAATGCGACATAGTACCAAGCATCAAATCAGCCTACGATATTGTTTAACTATGACCATTCGCCTGTTTTCTTACAAACCTGGAAAAAAGTACTTGGAAGCTAAATGTCTTCTCATTGGACGATGCGAGCTGTCACTCTAAAATTCAGGCAGCAATTAAAAATTACCCTCCCCTCCCCAGGTCATGATGTAAACGCCCATGTACAATGGTACACCTTATATCTTCTTTAAGGACAGTTTATTAAAATATGCTCGGACCAACGGAAAATAGTGTAAAAGAGACAAACTTTATTGTAGAAAGGAATTTCCAAAACCAAATGTAATATTTTCTAACATAATAACCCATCTCAACCCCCCCCCCCCCCCCCCGCGAGCAACTAATAAGTTTGAAACCCGATTTAGGGGAAGACAATAAAGAGTAAATCAAGGTGGTCAAAAAACGTGGGAAAATGCACTAAAAATGGTTCAAACCCCGAGATACGTAACGCAAACCAATAGGTTATATTCCGACTCAAAACAGCAAATAGTAACATTCTAAGGCATTAGAAAGACATTATTTAAGAACGGAGATGTTTTATGGGCTTCTATACGATGATAAAAGCTTAACAGCTGAGCTACAGAAAATTACAAATTATTTAGCCAAGCTTACGTTATCACAACGGTACACCGACGAATCCAACGGCATGGATCAACCAGTCACAGAGAAAGATTGATGGAACGCCTTAAAAACGATTATTTTATGCAATACACTACTGCGAGGCAGAGAACATACCCTACCTGCCGCCATTATAAGTGTTTAACTTTTAAAAAGCATTAGACCGTTATATTTACTGATGGCAAATACCAAAGCTTTAAAACTGTTTTCCAAATAGTGAATAACTTCCGGAAAATGTCCGGCTGCGTCTTAACTTTGCAAGTCATTATTGGCGTTTTATGCGGAAAGAGGATGCACGCATAAGCCATATTCCTTTGATGGTTTACAATGGCCTACAAACCAAATAAAGTATCTGGGCGTGGAAATCCGATTTACTGAAAACGCACAACGTTTTTAAACCTTATATTGCGTCGCCACTTAAACAATTAAAGCTCTTCTAAAGATATGGTCTGGGTGCATTAAACTATGATTGAAATATTAATAAACATTTTAAAAGCCGTTTTAATACTAATTCTTTCATACAAAGTTAGCGATTTTTCGGTTTTACACACAAAATCTTTAATTTCATTACTAAACCCAATACTTTTCAAATTTGAGTGGGAATCAAATGGCAGCAAATCAACAGAAGAACTTTATACCGGCGGTTAGTCTGACGGTTAAGTACGTCGCCATTCAATCGGAAGGTTGCAGGTAAGAAACTGGTCGCTAGCTAGTCGGTTGTGTTCTTGGGCATGGTACTTGACATTGCCTGAACCCAGCGGATTAATGGGTTCTACCAAATTAAAAAAAACGTGTTTATCATATACAACACAATAAAATAGCTCCGGTAACCCGCATTAACCTCCATGGTTTTCCCGTATACGGGGATAAACATGAGTATCCTATCCATATCCTATCCTATACACTCCCGTAACCAACGGTGGTGATGCCATGATCGACGTGAAAGCATATATTTTAGCTTTGCAAGCAAAGTGGTGCAATATATTGTTAAATTATAAATACTACGCCGTCTGAAATAAAATAGAAAATATATATTTCGGACAAGCGACTCTAGCTGCCTCTGTACATTCAAACCTTACAGACACCTCCGCTGTATTTAAACCAGCGGTTCTCAAACTGGGGTCCGCGGTCTTTTTGGGTCCGCGAGACAATTTTCTGGGACCGCGCAGCAACTTCCAAAAATTAAAACGACGCTACTGAAGAAAAAAAATTGTGTAAAATTAAGTTTTCACGCAACTTTTCTTCCAATCAACTTAACAAACACAATTTGTCGTGAAAGCTTACAGGCTACATTGGCATTTATGACATCACAAGAAGCTATTTGATATCACATTAGTGCAATTCAAAAGTACCAACAAGCCTATCTGAGACTGCAGAACTCCTACTATAGTAGGAAATAGTACAACTCATATTATAGTAGAAGTAAACATTTAAAAAATGCCAAGATTAGAGGCGTCTCTTTTTTCCTTAAGCTATGCATCCGGGTTAATATGTTTTGTTTTAGAATTTTAACGTTGCTAAATTTTTCGTTTTACTTCCCTATTTTTACAGGGGACCGTGAGTCATTTAAAAAATTGCTAGGGGACCGTTGCGTAATTTAAAAAAAAATTTGAGAACCGCTGCTTTAAACGATTATTCCCGCTCTCTTTTCAACGCAGTACTTAATATTATACGCCTTTACACTCGTTGGGTCCTTGGGCCGAAAAAATCCGCACTATCCACGGCTAAACCCCAATTTTAAAATTAAAGCCCGCAGTTTTTCATTGCCGAATTTGTTCAATCCTGCATATTTAGTTATTTTCAGTTAATAAACAACTCGAATGCCTTGCAGCTATGGTGATTTGGTCAACGTCTTTTCTATGAGAGAAAATATGTTTTACTACAATTTATACAAAAACTAATACGTTCCATTTCGAATACTTGGGATAGAGCAGAACCTTCAAACAAAATGGAGTAGTCAAACTGATGTGCGGACTTGCGAATTCAGTTATAAAACTCAAAATCTACAAATGCATTCTACCACAGAATAATATCGGCCACGCACGATGGCGCTATTAAGTTATAGCAAAAATGGAGTAGTTTTTTTGGGTCTCCGTCAACGGTCGTGTGGCCGAATGGTTAACGCAACCGTTCCTTATAGCACCGTAACAGGTAAAATCTAAACACGTGACTTTAGACTTTAGGTAATTGACGATGTCAAGTAATTTCAAAGTGTTAAACGCATTCTAATTAGAAAAAATCTTTGTTTTATATTGTTGCGTTATAACGTTCGAACTACAATATTTATTTATCAGTAATTTTTATGTAGTTTTGACATTTTAGACCAGTGAGGCTTAACAATTAACTGTCTGTGCCAGGCAAACATGGTTCGTACGTTAGTCGCGTTAAGGCATATCCAACGTGTAATACGTAATGAACAGTTTTCGATGTGCACATTTTTACCAAAATTTACCTTAAATAAAATATGTTGTCGTATATTAATAAAATCAATATTAAAAATATTCCTAGTTATATTATTTCAAGACACCATTAAGACGCGCCAATTTTTCTTGTATGAAAATCGATAGAGAATTTGTAAATATACAGAGATATTTATCAAAATATGTTGCTAAATATCATACCAAACACGGACTTTCTCTTTTTTTGTTTATTGTTGTTGTTAACCAACGAGCAGACTTCTTCACAAAACATATATATCAAGTTGGGATTCGTAACCAGATAATACATTACCGGGACCCTTTTCTATATGCGGAAACAATGGCGTAAAGTCATATTAGTGTAAATAAATAATTATGGTTAGCAAGTGGTTGATACTGTCTAGTTTTATTTCATTTTATAGCATAGTATTATTTCTAGTGTGACAATTTGGCCGGTT
The DNA here is from genome assembly GCA_000149265.1 of Ciona savignyi. Classification (NCBI taxonomy): domain Eukaryota; kingdom Metazoa; phylum Chordata; class Ascidiacea; order Phlebobranchia; family Cionidae; genus Ciona; species Ciona savignyi. The sequence goes on along the minus strand of CH002093.1, from coordinate 282,526 downwards.
ACCACGAGAGTCAAGCTGGAAAGTTACACCGTCAATTTCAACGCAACCAAATTAAAGTAGAGGAACCAAACCTGAATTTGGCATGTAAACAATTATATACAATAGTATAATGTACGGATTGAGAGCTTCATGCATCCCCATAAGCAGCATAGGGTGGTTTAATATTGACTTACATGAGATGGTGCGATAATTGAACGCAGCGCTGACCTGAAGCGAGGGTTGAGGTGGCTAGCGTACGCCCGGTAGTTGGGGCAGCAGAGCAGTAACCGTGACAAGCGGATAAAATAAAGTTTACTACGCTTTTAAAGTTAGTTTACCTCGTGAACTTTACGTCATACTTTGATTCGTGCGCTTAGCATTCAATGTATGAACGAGATAACTTAACACAAACGAATTGTAACTAATAAACTCTTCTTGAATATATACAATTTTCAGATAATATTCTTTAAGCATACTTCCACAAAACCTACTATTGTGAGTCCCGTAACATATTTTGTACCTCTGTTTAGGTAATTACAGTTAGTTGTTACCAAACGGGCAATTGTCAGATAACCTCTCGTCAAATATCGATAAACTTTTGATTACGCTTTATAAACCCTTTACCATTAAATTCCAGTTTTCGCTACAGTATTAAACGAGATACATGTTGTACTGATGAATCGAAGTTTATATAGAGATAGTATTAAAGCACGAAATCAAAGTTAACGAAACCATGACCTAACGTTATAATGGTGGAACTATAATATCCATTACTCAATAAGCTATATATAAATATATATATATAAATTTGTAGCTTAGCAAGGCTTGGTAGCTAACTGTTTGTATCAGATAAACATGGTGTCATGTAATTACGTGTTCGTACCAAGTACGTTAGCTCCCCATAGTTTAACAAACACTTCAACAACAGACTCCAAAGTTCAACTTTGTAACCTCAGTGACGAGAAAAAAACGTGCTGGACCAGTCGTGTGTGATATGTGGGAATTTATAACAAGCGTTTCGGATTATTTATATGTTTACCCAGGGCGGCGAATTAATTAATATACTTTTTTAGGTATTCTATGTTTCCGGCTGAAAATGAATTTTTAATTCTAATGTGTAAGAAAGTTTACGATGTATATACATGAATGAGAACAACACATCAAAAATTAAAATATCCAATTTTTTTTTCTGGGGTTAATTTGTGTTCAATTGAGCTTGGTTGGTTCATCTTATTTAACCACAAACTGCTTTAAAACTTGAAGGTAAACTGGTTCGTTCCGTGTCGTTTTACTTAGAATTGACCACTCTACATTCAAAATATATTAGTTAACATGTCCAAAAGATTTAACTCGATGGGAAATTTTATTCCTTTCGATATAAAGCGTAATTGACATTAATCTCTATTTCTATAGGATAGGATAGGATATTCATGCTTATCCCCGTGAATGGTAAAACCAAAGGGGTTAACACACAGGCAATCGTCAGATCACCTCGCGCCCATGGTCGGGTTACCGCTATTGCAGTGTGTTGTATATGATAGACACGTTCCTTCAATTTGGTCGAACCCATTAATCCGCTGGGTTTAGGCAATGTTCGTAAAGTGCCTTGCCCAAGGACACAACCGACTAGCTAGCGACCAGCTTCGCACCCGCAACCTTGCGGCTGTAAGGCGACGCACTTAACCGCTAGATTAACCGGCCAGACTATGCTGTGGATTTACAGAAAACTGGTTTATATATGGATATGTATTTTACATATGGCATAATATGGCATCGATAATGTCATTTCGTTTCCATTCACATGTTGCCATTTTATAAGTGTGCCCTTTTATTACTGCCTTTAAAGGATCAAAAACAAATAAACGAGTTACTGGCGTAAGTTTCATTATCGGGGTTTTCTTAGGTAATTTGGGGGGTAATTTAAGTTTTATTTTATAAGTTTACGATTTAAGTTTTCATACGGTTAATTGTGAAATTGTCTGTCATAAGGGTAATTGTCAAATAACCTCGCGTCAAAGGTCTGGTTACCGATATGCACGTTGTTGAATACTCTGGTGGAGATACTACAACAGTTTTAGTTCAACCGATTAAACCAGTGAAATCATACGTATGCGCCTTTCCCAAACCCCAAACCGACCAACATGAGGTATTGTCATAAAGAATATTCATGTTGAACTAAAGAAGGTTGCTACTGATAAATCGGTGTTTATAGATATTTTTCAAAATATACCGTTAGTTCATATTTTAGTTAAAAGCTAACTAAAATATGAACTAAGGGTATATTTGTCTAGCTACAATAACCAATATTCATTAAGCTATATATATATATTTGACATTTTAACCTTGCAAAACTTGGTAGCTTACTGTTTGTGTCAGATAAACATGGTGTAATACAATTACGCGATCGAACCAAGGACGTTAGCTCCTCGTAATTAAAAAAAACACGTCATCAACAGACTCCAAAAATTAACTTTTCACTATAAGTTACGAGAGGAAAGCCGTGTTTAAACAACAGTGTTCCATATGGGTCAATTTATAACAGGCGGTACGGATTATTTATATTTTAACCCAGAGAGCCGGACCTATTGTTTGACGGATTATTTTCCGGCTCAAGTTTACTTATATTATTTATCACGTTCAGGTTTAATTCGGATTAAAAAAAAAATAGAATTTCGAGTTCTGGTTCAGTTCGTACAAACACAAGCGTTCTGATAATTTCAAAGAAAGACATCACGAGAAATATTATAAGATGCAACACGTATCTTTGTCCTTGGGGTAGGCAATCGTGCTGATGAAATAAGCTGTTTTAAAATACAAAAAAAAGTAATCCCACAAAACACGAACGTTTTTTGATGATACAATCCATCACGCTCGAATGTTTTATTCATCATTAGTCGGTTACGTCGTGCTTATTATTGATTTTAAAAACGAGATTTGATAGCGTAGGCTACATATTCCACTTTGGTTAAAGTGACTACCTAGACTGAATTCAATCAATTATTACATACAAGCCACCACTATTTTTAAAATGCAAATTGTCTAACGCTATATGTTTGTGTTGTGAAAATGTAGAGCCCTACCTATTCCGTCTTCATTTTTGCGCGCTATTCCTGCCGAATGTGCCAAATTGATGATTAGTTAGTTTATTAGGCTACCTGGTAACTAATATGGTAAATACTGTATATTTTTTGTGTACTATAGTGGAAAAAGTAACGCAGACTAGGGCTTGTTTGTTGCGTTATGTTTTATACACTTTTCTATCTCTATATTATTATACCTTGTACACTTTCGATGCATTTTGTTTATAATTTCTTATTTGTTCACATTCATTGCTTTACTTCTAAACTCGTTTGTCAACACAGGGTTGATACATAGAACAAGGGTTTGCACAAGTTGAGTTCTACAGCATATAGTGTTGAAATAAGAGATGTAGTTTTATATTTTATTGTAGCTTTGTCCCAGTATCAACTTAATAGGGTAATACTAAATTTCCACAAACATTTAACAAATTTCAATTGTTTTATTGTCGACGAAATCCGAAATGTATAAATAAGAATACAACACTCGGCTGGCTTTGTAAAGGCTTTCAAAATGAGCGATCATGGGCGAGAATATTGTAATTGACTGTTTTTTAGGGTTGGATTAGGATTTGTGGTTCTTCTTTCCCGGAAGATGGCGCAACAGAGCAATTACGAGACAGGTGATTTCAACAACGTTAAGAGACGCGTTTAAAGCTGATATTCGTTTTCGTAGGTATTCCTTTAGATAATATTAATAAGGAGGAGGGGATAGGATATTCATGTTTATCTTCGTGAATGTAAAAACCAAGGGGGTTAACACACGAGCAATCGTCAGATTACCTCCCAACGTCGGGTTACTGGAGCGATTGCAGTTATAAAAAATACCGTTTTGTTTCATTAAGATTTTAATATTCCTTCTGGTAGATGTTAAGGCGACATGCCATGTCTGCCAATCGCTTGATGAAAAGGAAATAACGGACAAAAACAATATGTGTCCCATAAATGGGACCCATTCTAAATAGTGATGGTTAGCATGTAGATTTCACTTTTCAGTTTTATTTCGTTTTTAAGTACGGAATCTTTTCTTGTGGGAAAATGTGACAGTTTAACACGAGAGGCAAGCTGGAAAGTTACTAAGTTAATTTCGACGAAATTTAATTAAAAATACCGAACCAAACTTAAATTTAACGTGGAAAAATTATATACAATAGAAGTGCACGGATTGAGAGCCTCATGCAACCGCACAAACTGTTGCAGAATAGGGTATTTAAGTGGATAACTGGACGTACATGAAGTGGTACGATAAGTGCACGCAGCGCAGATCCTGAAGCGAGGGTTGAACTGGCTAGCGTACGCCCGGTAGTTGGCGCAGCAAAGCAGTAACCGTGACAAGCGGATAAAATAAAGTTTACTACGCTTTGAAAGTTAATTAACCTCTTCATACTTTGATTCGTGCGCTTAGCAATCAATGTATGAACGAGAT
>CH002093.1:226013-277723 GCA_000149265.1 Ciona savignyi | reverse complement strand
ACGCTTTAAATCCTTTACTATTAAACTCATACGTATATGCACCTTGCCCAACGACACAAACCAACTAGGTTTGGCTACATACAGTATTATAAGATATACATTTTGTAGTGATGAATGGTGTTTATGGAGAGCCAGTAATATTAAAGCACAAAATAACCGTGAAACGCTATAATGGTCGAACTACAGGATCCATTATTTAACAAGCTATATATATATTGATAATTTTTTAGCCTTGAAAGGCTTGTTGGCTAACTGTTTGTATCAGATAAACATGGTGTCATGCAATTACGTGTTCGTACCAAGTACGTTAGCTCCCCATAGTTTAACAAACACTTCAACAACAGACTCCGAAGTTCAACTTCTATATAAGTGATGAAACAATGTCGTGTTAGACCACTCGTTTGCGATATGTGTGAATTTATAAGAAGCGGTTCGAATTATTTATATTTTTACCCAGGGCGGGAAACTAGTAATTTCTTAACGTATTCTTTGTTTTAATATATTAGTTATTATACCCAAAAGATTTAACTCGATGGGAAATTTCCTTCCTTTCGATATAGTAGAGCGTAATTGACATTAGTCTCTATTTCTACGCTGTGAGTTTACAGAAAAATGGTTTAAATATGGATATGCATTTTACACAGTGATAATTTTGCATTGATATTGTCATTTCGTTTCCATTCACATGTTGCAATTTTATAAGCGTGACCTCCTTTTATTACTGCCTTCAAAGGATCAAAAACAAATAAACGAGTTACTGGCGTAAGTTTCATTTTCGGGGGTTTCTTAGGTAATTTGGGTAATTTAAGTTTTATTTTTTAAGTTTACGATTTAAGTTTTCATACGGTTAATTGTGAAATTGTCTGTCATAGGGTTAATTGTCAAATAACCTCGCGTCAAAGGTCTGGTTACCGATATGCACTTTGTTGAATACGCTAGAGATACTACTAAAGTTTCAGTTTAACCGATTAAACCAGTGGACTCATATGCGCCTTTCCCAAACCCCAAACCGACTAGCATGAGCTACTGTCATATGAAAGATTTATGTTGAACTAATGAAGGTTGCTACTGATGAATCGGTGTTTATAGAGAACCAATATTAAAACACGAAATAAAAATTAACCAAAAAATGAACTAACGTTATAATTCACGAGCTACAATATAAATTATTCCATAAGCTTCATGTACATATTTGACTTGTTAGCCTTGCAAGGCTCGATTGCTTACTGTTTGTGTGGGATAAACATGGTATCATGCAATTACGCGAACGAACCAAGGACGTTAGCTCCCCGTAATTAAAAAAACACGTCATGTTCAGACTCCAAAGTTCAACTTTTTAATATCAGTGACGACAGAAAAGCCGTATTTGAACAACAGTGTTCGATATGGGTCAATTTATAACAGGCGGTTCTAATTATTTATATTTTCACCCAGAGAGCCGGACCGATTGTTTGACGGATTATTTTCCGGCTCAGGTTTACTTTAATTTCGATTTTCTTGATTAAAGTTAGAATTTCAAGTTCTGGTTCAGTTTGTACAAACACAACCGTTCTAATAATTTCAAAGAAAGACATCAAGAGAAATGTTTTATTCATCGTCAGTCGGTTACTTCGTGCTTATTATTGACTTTACTCGGTGCAAAATTAAGAAATGCTAGAGTGGGTTTCACAAATAAATACATATCTGATTAATTTTTGGAAAATATGAGATTTGATAGCGTCATATTCTACCATGGTTAAAGTACCAAGACTAAATTCAATCAATTATCACATATAAGCCACCATTACTTTTAAAACCCACTTTATCCGTACGCTATATATGTTTGTGTAAAAATGTAGAGCCCAACCTGTTCCGCCGTCATTTAGCCTCGCTATTCCTGCCGAATGTGCCAAACTAATGATTAGTTAGTTTATTAAGGAACCTGGTAACTAATATGGAAAATACAGTATTTTTTATGTATTATAGTGGAAAACATAACGCACACCAGGGCTCGTTTGTTGCGTTATGTTTTATACACTTTTCTATCTCTATATTATTACACAATATGTACACTTTCGATGCATTTTGTTTATAATTTCATATTTGTTCACATTTATTGTTTTACTTATCAACTCGTTTTATTTTTTATCGCTTTTTTAGATGGCGTATAACCAATTAAGACCCCTATGAACAGCAGAATGTGACGAGTGGGACCCTCCATGTTTGAATGGTTGAAAGCAGCATGTGCTAGGCTGCGCGCCGGTGTTCTCGTTTAGCTGTAAATTTTCGTAATCGTGGAGCAGTGCTTTGTAAAATAAAGGTGTTGATTGAGCATCTGCTAGCTGTTTTGTTGGGAAAAAGTTGCCGATTTACGAATGACTATGGGCTTAAAATTTTTAAGCAAAATTTTGGAGGGTTCTAAGACTTTCTGTGTCAGGATTTTGAGTGACAGCCGTTTTTGTGAGGTCAGTTTGCATTGGATAGATAGGGAGAATAGTTAGTTGAACGCCTCCTTTACATTACCGCTTTTATTATCTTTCGAGGTAAATAATAAACGCTCGGTGCTGTGCGGATTTTACGTCATTCTAATGTTTACGAGTATGCGTGACTAAAATTTAGTAACACTTAAGACTTGTCTTTAATAAAAAATATTTTTATTAGTTGTATGAGTTTTTCTAATAGCCGTCATTTTATAAAGTAAAATTGTTACAGATCCGTGTAATTGGTCCAACGGTAGGCCGTTAAGACAACTTTGTTCGTTATATTTTAGTTGTGTCAAAAAAGTATTTAAATTTCAATCAAAATAGATATAAAAGAGGGTACAAACCGGCGTGTAGCAAATATCACACAGGGTAACGCAAAAGTCTACAACGAAACATTTTGAAAGTAAGTGGACTGCTGACCAGATGTAAGGTCTAGATAGAATCCCTTTGTAGCTATTTTGATGCCATATGTAATCTGCATTTTTAAATACGCATCCTGAGTTCATACGTAATCTTCACGTCATTATGACGTAAAACTCATGACAAATTGGCTCGCAAAGCAAATGTTATTTACATACGTCAATTATTTGTCTATAAAGCTGTGCGCATATGATGAAAATGTATCTTAAACAATTTAACGTCTAATACAGTACAGTCCGCTGGTTTGTCGAATACAAAATAGTTTAAGCTGCCTACCAGCTTGGATGTCGTGAAATCAATATCGACTTTGTTTACACAATTCATTATATCAGGGTTAAACATGAATTCAAACCAAATAAAGTGTTAACTTTCAAAGCCAATTGTGTTAACAATAATGCGCGTTGTTGCGTAATCATAATGAATTAGTATTGTCACTTCACAATATACAAACGTATTATTATATCACAACGCGTGAATTGTATTATTTGTGCCGGTTTAAAACTTATTATGTTCAATTAGTAAACAATTCTCTCCCAGCTAACTTTATCACTTAAACGACAGTTTGCATGTGGGATATTAATATGTGTATCAAAAACAGTCTGCCTCTCAACACGTGACCATTGTGGAAAGATTTTACCCAACAAATTTCGGCTGCAACCAGTTTCGCTGATTGGCTATATAAAATACATTATATTATTGATCATAGTAAATTAAGAAAAACAAAAGTTAGTAGCACACGAACAAGTGATTATCATATTTACTCTACAGTGTTTTAATGACTGAAATAAATTTAAAAATACAATAATCCTAGGCGTGTTCAAATTTTAATTCGCTTTGAGTTAAACAATCATTCACTTTTTGTTAATGCCAAATTGCGTTGAATTGCCAAATGTTTATGCAAAAGCATTAATTGAGTATTCATTTAGCAGGATAAGTGCACTAGCACGTAAATGTAACAACTACGTCCCAAAATTTATTACCATTGTTTACCCGTAATATCATTCCGCAGGTTAAATAACGCAATGTTCTTTATTGCCTTAAACACAGAAGCACATCAGATAACTAGAGAACAAAATGTTTTGCTACAAAGTTCTGTCGTTAAACAGCTTCAACACGCTCAGAATTGATGCCTCGCACATTTAGCTTAAACGGTGTACATTGTATGTGTGTATGCCGACCCAATGTATATGCAACATATGGGACTTGGTATAATAGTGGTATATAACTTACTGCGGCTTGTTCTTCCGGCTCCATTTCAGCTTCTCACACGTTGTGCTTGAAGCTTCCGCAAGAATCGCTTGCCTCTACGCGTCGTTTTCGTCGTTTCCACGCATTCGTCGATTTGGTAGATTTCTGCACAACATGGTAAAGAATAAATATATTTAGCGCTGACAAAATTTTAAGTTTCTCTGGGCGTTTTTTCTTTTTCAATTAGTATTTCCTACATGATAAATTGTGGTTAAAGTCATTATGACCATGGTATACTGGGGTTAAAGTCATTATCACCATGGTACATTGGGGTTAAAGTCATTATCATCATGTTAGATTTTAAGGTAATGACTTAATATTGACTTCATAACCGTAGATAGGAAATATATGAAAATTGAAACAAACACAACGAAACAATTTACAAGAAATATAAAAGCAAAATCGGTGCTGGTACCGTATTGACGAGCACCTGAATGTAGAAAGCTTATATATCTAGTCGCACATTTCACGTAATGTGTTTTTCAATCGACATATCAATAATCGCGATATCATCGATATCACAGCTACGATACTAATAAACCCGTATCGCGATTATTGTACTACAAATACATTGCTTTTAGGAAAACTTAACCTAACGACGCGTCTTTTTGAATAGTAAAAATAGTGTTTATGCACCAACAAATGCATTAATTGCAATTGTGGTATTATGATCGTAATAAACCGAAGTCATACGCCTATTATTTTGTATGTATTATTTAGGGGTAATGTTTATGATATTTTTCATTTAAACTTAGTCCATTACGGCAATGCATTGGAATTTATACAAGCTAACTTTCCCCATTTACAAACTTAGCAAAACATAGGTTGTATTACGTAATATAAAGTTCAACAATCAACGTAATAAATAAATGCCCTTTTGTGTAAGTAAAGTTACTAGAAAAACTTTACAAACGCAATATTTTAACTACACTGAAACGCAGTCCGTTCAAAGACGTTTAATTTAGATATTGGGAATTCCCCATGTTTACTTACCTTTACTATCGCGATTATCGCGATACGTGGAATAGCGATTATCGATACATTTTCAAATGTAACATTGCAGCTCTAGTTTTTAACCCACAACTACACAATCGGATGAGAATTGCTGACAAACGTCTTACTACGACCACACACATAAACAAATAATTATTAAACACGATTCCGCTCACGCTTTCACTGTGTTGTCGAAATCCCAGCAAGGAACACGGGATACTTGTTTCGTCTCCACCGATGTCCGTTCTCCTCGATTCTTTTCTCCGTAAAAGCAGGTTTTTTGGGCTTTCTGCATAATTTCGGTTTAATTATAATGAGTAATAAACACAGAATTGTTTACAGCCTCATGTTTACACTTTGCCCATGGAATCCCAGCAAAGGCCAAGGATTACCTCTCTCACAGGCGAGGGTCCTAAGTTCTATTTATATAAGATACTGATAATATTGTCTTATGTACCCCTTTTACAGAAACCCGAGGAAGTATCGTCGACCACCCGCTTGTAACAGTCGCTTCGTGTTTGACTCGTTTCCACAGTTGATTAAATTGTTTCTGCATGGTAGAGTGTATATCAACATTAAAATCTGATTATTAGGATTTTGGTATTACTGTATTAGACACTATTTTAAACTTGTGATTGAAAATGTTTTAGTGAACAATATACGTCAACATAAAATGTTTTCGCCGATAGTAGGTTATTTTTTGTTACGTATAAATAAAAAACTTGAGTGGATATCATTTATGTACACAATTTACGGGGTAGGCTAAGTACGACAGATCTGACCTTTTCACTTTGCAAACAAAACACCAGCGAGGACCGCAGATCGCCTCCTCTGCCACAGACCGCTTCTGCTGATTGACTAGTTTTCCTTTAAGTTCTCCGTTGCAAATAATGTTTTCCTTCCGTACTACTTGTGTTGCATTACACAACTTTTAATCAGGTAATAAATGTTTGAATGAAATGTTACCATTTATAACACAGAAACGCGCAAACACCCTCGTTATTGCCTTTTTCTCGTTTAGCCTAAAATTGACCTTAGAACTGATAAGCAACGATTCGCTTTCTGTAGCGATCGCTGTGTTTGAACAAAGATAATTATGGTTCGACAAAATATTCTTCCAAATTGAATTAAATTCTACCGATTGTCATAACAACCCAACTTACATTGACGGTGGTCTGTATATTTTGTCGACCATACAATTGACGTGGTTGCGTGTATACGAGACAAGTCGGTATAATCTGCTGTAGGCATGAGGATGATCGTATATGAACGGTCGATATTATTACGTCCGGCCGGTTAAGTACGTCGCCTTTTAATTTGAAAGGTTGCAGGTGCTAAACTGATCGCTGGCAAGTCGGTTGTGTCCTTGGACAAGGCACGTTACGGATATTGCCTGAACCCAGAGGATTAATGAGTTCTACCAAATTGAAGGAACGAGTCTATCATATAAAACACACTGCAATAGCTCCGGTAACCCGACCGTGGGCACTAGGTGATGTGATGATTGCCCGTGTGTTAACCCCCTTGGTTTTTCCAATTACGGGGATAAACATGAATATCCTATCCTATCCTATCCTATTAGGTGGAACAGGGGTCGGGTCGCTGGACAACCATCTGGCGAAAATGAAATACATGGAATAACAATTTATATCTTTATATTTTAAGAATATAATTTATCACGAGCGTGGCTTAATTAATCAGCTTAGCATGTTTTATGGTAATTGTTCTAATTACCACTATAGTTGCTAATTTGAGTTTATTACTATTTAAGCAGTAACTTTAAATATTAGTTTATTTAACTTTAATAAAGCAGATATACGTTGCAACACAAATGCTTTTATAAATGTTTTATCAATACGAAACGATATTAAAAACTAGAAAGTGTCAACCACGTGTTTAACCACCACTATTTGTAAAACACATGTTGTATGCCATATATATATGCTACAGGGTCCCTAACCACAATTTGTATTTTATACACCGAGTATATAGTTTGTTTTTGCAAGCATAAACGCATGGGTCCCATAGTTAACCAACCAAACTTATTTTCCATGTGTAGTTAAATAAAAGATAAACGTCTAAAATTTACGAACATTTTACCACAAATATTTTAAATTAAAGCTTCTTTTCAAGCGCTGTAGTGAAATGAGGCTAAATTCCCAAAACAGCCCGATTTATTTTTTAATGGTTTCAGGAAATTCCCCTGGGTTTAGTAGATAAGTTTCTGTTTTTATAAGTGACTTATGTTATGGAACAATTCTTAAAGTTGTCTGTTACAATCGTAACTCAAGAACATATCTTCGTTTTCAAGGAAATTACCCTAAGTAAATGTTTTCTATTTTTTAATTGGCACAGAGTGTCTAACAGTCTAACATTTCACTGAATCTGATCAAAATTAGAGCAGCCGTTCAAGCGCTATGCCCCCAAAAGTTAATTTATTAGAAAAAAAAAACGTTTTGGTTTTTAACGTCTTATGGGAATTCCCCTGGATTCATTACCCAAAATTTTGGTTTCTGCATATCTAGACCATGTTGTCTAACAAATGGCTAAGTTTCATTACGATTCCATTATTTCTTCTGGTAGATGTCGAGGCGCCATGCCATGCCTGTCACAATCATGATTTAAGAACAAAATCTTATTTTTAGTGTATTTAATGCACTTAATTTCTACCAAATCTTATTCAAATTGTAGCAGCTGTTTAAGCGCTATGCCACAAAAAGCTAATTTTTTTTATAAAAATACCGTTTTGGTTTTTAACCTCCCAGGGGAATTCCCCTTGATTTATCACCCAAAATTTTGGTTTCTGCATATCTAGACCATGTTGTCTAACAAATGGCTAAGTTTCATTACGATTCCATTATTCCTTCTGGTAGATGTCGGGGCGCCATGCCATGCCTGTCACAATCATGATTTGAGAACAAAATCTTATTTTTAGGGTATTTCCCTAGGTAAATATTTTATTTTTTTCAAGTGTTAAATCAGTGTCTAATGCACTTACATTCTACCAAATCTTATTCAAATTGTAGCAGCTGTTTAAGCGCTATGCCACAAAAAGCTAATTTTTTTTATAAAAATACCGTTTTGGTTTTTAACCTCCCAGGGGAATTCCCCTTGATTTATCACCCAAAATTTTGGTTTCTGCATATGTAGACCATGTAGTCTAACAAATGGCTAAGTTTCATTACGATTCCATTATTCCTTCTGGTAGATGTCGGGGCGCCATGCCTTGCCTGTCACAATCATGATTTGAGAACAAAATCTTATTTTTAGGATATTTACCTAGGTAAATTTTTTATTTTTTCAATAGTTAAATCAGTGTCTAATGCACTTACATTTTACCAAATCTTATTCATATTGGAGCAGCTGTTTAAGCGCTTTGCCACAAAAAGTTAATTTTTTTTTATAAAAATACCGTTTTGGTTTTTAACCTCCCAGGGGAATTCCCCTTGATTTATCACCCAAAATTTTGGTTTCTGCATATCTAGACCATGTAGTCTAACAAATGGCTAAGTTTCATTACGATTCCATTATTCCTTCTGGTAGATGTCGGGGCGCCATACCATCGCCTGTCACAATCATGATTTGAGAACAAAATCTTATTTTTAGGATATTTCCCTAGGTAAATTTTTTATTTTTTCAATAGTTAAATCAGTGTCTAATGCACTTACATTTTACCAAATCTTATTCAAATTAGAGCAGCTGTTTAAGCGCTATGCCACAAAAAGCTAAGTTTTTTATAAAAAATACCGTTTTGGTTTTTAACCTCCCAGAGGAATTCCCCTAGATTTATCACCCAAAATTTTGATTTCTGCATATCTAGACCATGTTGTCTAACAAATAGCTAAGTTTCATTACGATTCCATTATTCCTTCTGGTAGATGTCGGGGCGCCATGCCATGCCTGTCACAATCATGATTTGAGAACGAAAATCTTATTTTTAGGGTATTTCCCTAGGTAAATATTTTATTTTTTTCAAGTGTTAAATCAGTGTCTAATGCACTTACATTTTACCAAATCTTATTCATATTGGAGCAGCTGTTTAAGCGCTATGCCACAAAAAGCTAAGTTTTTTATAAAAAATACCGTTTTGGTTTTTAACCTCCCAGAGGAATTCCCCTAGATTTATCACCCAAAATTGTGATTTCTGCATATCTAGACCATGTTGTCTAACAAATTGCTAAGTTTCATTACGATTCCATTATTCCTTCTGGTAGATGTCGGGGCGCCTTGCCATGCTTGTCAAACCTTTGACGAAGAAAAAGAAAAAAAAAGATAAAAAAAACGGACAAAAACAATATGTGTCCCAATTTTTCAATTGGGACCCATAATAACTTAAACAAATATACCAAACCAAAACGTATCTCCGACGCCTCCTTGTGGCTTCGAAGCCAGCACATCAATGTTTCCACGTCGTCGGTTGCAGCAGTATCGGAGGAGGGGAACACATAACCCACGTCATTGATCAAAAAATCCTTTATAAGTTTGTCACTTCCTGAGCCTGCTGTGGCTTGAAGTGAGAATCCGGCTGCGCCCTTTTCGTACGGCGAGCTATCCAGCGATGGTCCTTTTAACAGCAAGTCTATAAGTCAACAATAAGCTGAACGGTCATTTTTTGGATTGAATGTAGAATTCGAGTTTTTATTTACAATGGGCAGGCTATTATGTGAAAGGACAATCTTACGTTTTATAAGTATTTTTATTTCCGAAACAGTAAATAAAAATTTTAAATATAATAAATAAGGCGAATATGGGAACAAAATTTGGTAAAAGCAACAAAAAATGCAATATTATAAAGAGCGTGGTCATAAAAGGCAACATATTAAAAGATAAGGAATAAACCGCTATAAAACATCATGTACATCGGAATGTAACATTCGATAATCTGTAGATGTTAAAAGTAAAATATTTTTTCTTCTCCTTGACTTTCGCACAATGAGTATGAACGACAAATACCACGCGAATGAGACAACAATGTTAAGCAACGTCATCAATTCTAAATAAATTATTACATCGGAACAACTTAAGGAATGATATTCATACAGAGAAGGTGGCCAGTCTCTTGTGGATAAAATAAATATATCTCTGCCATTATTAATTCGCTTCTCGTAATCTATTGAATATCTATTACAATAACACGATTGTGAAACTGGTTCAAGTATTACGTCATTAAACGCAATTTCGATCTTGTGGTCCAGCTTTAAACTTAACCACAGCATAGGTGTTGGGTAAAGTTGCGCATTCTGATTGGTTTGTTGGTGACCTGTCATCCGAGAGAAGCCGGTCAAAGTGTCGGTAGGTGGCGGTAGTGATAAAACGAGCCTCTATGAAAGTGACGATTGAAGCTGCCAGAATGAAGGTCGAAACCGCGAAACACGAGATGATCTAGAAAATTAGACGTTTGGGTTACGCTATTCGTCTTCATTGCTAGATATGTGGAACGCAGTTGTAATGTCATGTCGAATCTTATCAAACCCTAAACCATTTCCAGATATTTCTATATTAGTCACGTTAACCATTCGTTCACACGACCGTAGTTGTTTCACAAATTGTCCGCCCAGGTAACTTCTTTCTCCAGCATGCGACCGCTGGTTTCGATACCACCGCTTATCGAATTAAATAACCACATTAGGGTAATGGACAAATATGTTGGTACACTCACAGTTATACAACCGAATAATTTGATCTGTTGATATGTTGCCTTGGTTTTACAAATTTCTCCGCGCCTACTTAAGTAGCCTAAAAATGATTTTTTAATGAACAAATATATAAAAATGTGTTTTATTTCTAAAAACATTATAATATAAATACAAATCTAAAATAGTAGCTTACAAAAGTTGAACAAATCGGACAATTATTGCTTGAATACCTATACATATACACTTAGCAGTAATTAGCTATTAGAACTTTTAAATTAAAAACTGTCTTAAAAGGTCAGTAATTTTCATTGGATTAAATCGTCTTAGTTGTTTCATTCCCCGATAAGCCTTGTAATTATCGGATTAATCAACTTAAACAGACAAGCGGCTCTTGAGTCCAAATTGCTACAACAATCCAATCCACAATGCCAATTACCCTCCAAACTTTACAAAGCCACCAATATTAAACACCTATAGAAAACTAACCGAGCGCCGGCTCAATATTTAGCTGACTTCGACCTTCAATGGCCCGACATCGTAATTCAGGTGCAAAAATACAATAGCTTTCGCACAATATGATAAATCGGTTGTTTAACGATGCGCATTGATATACGGATTATCGGTAAAATCAGCTTCGGTATGCACTATTTACATTTAATAAACAAATTTTATAGTTTTCGTCCATTTATATTTGTTTCTGCTTATAAACAAATTGCAGGAGGATTGTATCGACTGTCGTTTTGCCGTTTTTCCCGTTTCCCTATTTATTATCAAAATTCCTTCTTCGTGTTTTCATCGTGGAAGCAAAACAAAAACAAACTTAAAATAATTAATATTACGGGTATTATGCAGCAACCGCATAACAAGCACTCGTCACAACAGTGGTCGTATTTCAATAAATTTTGGAGGTTTTAATAAAATTATAAAGTCCTGTCAAGTTTTATTTGGTTTTAATGTTGATTCAAGGCATCTAAATATGTTACAATAGGCAGCACAAGACCGAAGTTATTAAAAACACAGATTCAAAACTATTTGAACATAACATTACATACCTTCCATGAGCATTTCTCCACGATCCTGCGAATTTCGGCTTCAACTATAATTTAATCGTCTGCATCCACTTTAATACATGCACCCAACGATCTATCAATTGTAGAAGTATTATTAATTATAGACAAACTCACACCTAACCGGTATACACAACCCTTCACTTCGTCGTAAAACTTTCATGACGTCTCAGACAGTTGTGGCATCCTATGTAAATATCCTTGTAAACGTGACGGTTACTAATTTTGGCAATCAAGATACCTATGATATTTTATACACAAAACAACATCT
The DNA here is from genome assembly GCA_000149265.1 of Ciona savignyi. Taxonomy (NCBI): domain Eukaryota; kingdom Metazoa; phylum Chordata; class Ascidiacea; order Phlebobranchia; family Cionidae; genus Ciona; species Ciona savignyi. Next base: position 265,626 of record CH002093.1, on the reverse strand, counting down.
GGCCAGGTTTGAACCGAAGTGATTTTTATGTTAGAGTCCTTTACTTTTAGTTGGAATGACAAAAACGTCAGCTTTTTTCTTATATAAACTCAAAAAGCGGACTAAATATGCACATTTAATCGTTTGTAACCACAAAACTTCGTTTTGCAAAATAAAAAATGACTGAGCTGGACTAAAGAAGGGAAAGAGGAAAGAGGGAAGGAGGGAAACTTCTCAATAAAACTATGGAAACTAATCTAACTCTGTCCCTAAGACTAACCTAAAACCCCAAATTATAACGATAACTTTAATCCAAGCGCTTTCAATAACCTTAATCTCATAATCTTTATTTTAGTGTGCAGTTTTCCTCCTTTCCTCCCACATTTTTTCCAATTCCTTGCATTTCCAAATTCTTAAACATTTCGCTGCTTGTTTTAAAGTTGACACCGCACTTTAATCAAATAAATTCACCTGAAAGGTGGTTGGGTGCACTGTGGGCGGAACATCACGTGGTGTGCGGTTAGACAGGTAGAGAATCACTGCACTGGTCACTATAACTGATGGTACGCACCTTAGAATATCCCAGTATTCGATATTTCTTCCACCGGAACATTTGTTCGACTAAACTTGAGTGAAACTGAATGGTTCCTACAACTAGGCGGATAATTATGGTCGGTTATATGCATAAGACGTGCATATTTGAACACATGCAAACTATATCGTTTACTTTCGTTATACAGGCCGATTCCAATACAAACGCTGGCTAACTCGATGGCTTTTTACTAAAAACTCTCGCATTGGTCTTTTATTGATCTAGGCTTTCCCGTTTTGGCCGAAATATGGTCCTCACAAAAAGAAACGATATTTGCCCAGCAAATACCTTCTTGTTTTGTCAAAATACTCGTAAATCTAAGTGTAGACTCTCTGCTCAAAAGGTAGATCGCCGCTGTCAATAGTAATCAACATAAACAAAATGCACTACAATGGTAGAATACATAACCGTAATGTGCTACACTTTATATGCGACAATAATATATCTCTCGCATCCGACCGCAGTAACGCGACGCCAAAGGAAATGATATTAAGCTCGTTGCAGTCTGTGAACGGTTACACCGAAATGTAAAAATTCGAAAAGTTTATGAACTAAAATACAGAACAACACATTGCAACTACGACTGCTCTCCTTTGAGCGTATGTACACTACACAGAGAGATACATCACACATGTGTGTTGTTGTTTTTCGTAGAAAGAAATTGCCGCTCACCGTCTGCCAATTAACAGCTTACCAGGCTGTTAGTGTTTAGATCACTTTAGATACAAGGGTTGTACTTTATAAACCGGGTTGCTTCTAGATTATGAAACGTTGCTGCGTCATAGACATGGAAGCGAAACTTCAATTTCAAAATCAAAACAATTCATCAAAACAATTTCAAATGAAAAACTTGTGAATGGAAGAAACGGTCGTGTGACCAAACTCTGAGTGGCACAAAGTGAAATACAACTTAAAGCTACGAATCTAATACATGTTCATTACCATGCTTAGTAATGAAATTAAGAAAAATCGTGGATAAAAGAAGCTGTTATATAAGCAATTAATTTGCGCGAACTTTATTCAGCAGATGCTTGAAAATGGTTATGAGATTAAGATACAAGAATACCGGCAAACAGAACTGTAAGGATAGGATAGGATATTCATGTTTATCCCCGTGAATGTGGAAACCAAGGGGGTTAACACATGGGCAATCGCCAAATCACCTCGCGCCCACCGACTGGTTACCGGAGCTATTGCAGTGTGTTGTATATGATAGACACGTTCTTCAATTTGGTAGAACCCATTATTCCGCTGGGTTCAGGCAATGTCCGTAAAGTGCCTTGCCCAAGGACACAACCGACTAGCTATCGACCAGTTTTGCACCTTCAACCTTTTCTATTGAAAGGCGCCGCATTTTGTGTCCAGGCAGTCATTCTGTAAAACAAGTGCATTATTGTGGGTTACAACATCAAAAAAGAACAACATTTGACATGTTGGTGCGGTTTAGTATAACCTGCATGTCGTTGTATTTCTAAGCTAATCAGTCTAGTGGCGGTCGCGGTGAGAGTCCCAACCTAACCATGGTACCACAGCAACCTCTTAAATAGCTCCATTTGAGTGCCAGTGCCTAAATTAATCGGCTTTTAAAGATGTGATTCTGAACTGTGAATTGCTCATTCAAACCAGTAATTTCAGATCGCATATCCATGGGTATACCACTCCGTTGTAATGGTTTGCCCGTCTACTGAAAATAACTTTATTTGTTCAGATTGTGGATAAATCAGACTCTTATTTAGTTGTTTTTACATTGCTGGGCTCTTATATCCCACCCCCGACGTGTTTGTGCGATGCTATTGTAGTGTTGCAATCCAAATACCTAGCTTTACGACTTGTCGTCAAAATTGACAATTTCACGGTCGGTGGATGGTATTGCAGGACGCTCCTTCGCTGGTCTGGTTTGTTGAGATTGATTCAATACAAAGTTGGGAGAATGGAAGGGTGGGGCAATGCCATCTATGACTTAAAAGTGCCAATTCTGGTTGCACAGTATCGTTTTAGTGAAGGGATATCAAGAATAATTATGGAAACGTGGTAAAAGCACATTCATTCATATGTGACTGGAGACTGACGATATAATTCCAGCGCATATGACACGCGGTGTGGTCCGGGCCACCATTCACTACCATAGAGAAGTAATCACATCCCACCACCTCCTTTGGTGGAAGTGGTTTCTAGTTTGATTTGCTGAGCATCAACTTGAATGGAATCCTATTGGGAGAAACACGTCGATATTTAACGCAAATTCCTTGCTAAAGATAACTAATAACACTTGTTGCAGATTTACAACATAAGTATGCCCAATCGAACTTTTTATTGAAAACCGGGTAAAATACAAATGCAAGCGGTTGCAATAATCACTAAGAGAGTGTCAACCAACGTGTTTAACCAACACTATTTGTAAAACACATGTTGTATAACCTATATTCATGCTACAGGGTCCCTAACCACAATTTGTATTTTATACACTGAGTATATAGTTTTTGTTTCTGCAAGCATAAACGCATGGGTCCCATAGTTAACATACCAAACTTATATTCCATGTTTAGGTAAATAAAGAATAAACGTCTTAAATTTATGAACATTTCACCAAAAATGTTTTAAATTATAGCTTCCTTTCAAGCGCTGTAGTGAAATAAAGCTAAATTCCCAAAACAGCCCGATTTAGTTTTTCGTTGTTTCAGGGAATTTCCCTGGGTTTAGTAGATAAGTTTCTGTTTTTACATAAGTGAGTCATGTTATGTAGCAATTCTTAAAGTTTTAATCTGTTTTGTCGACTTCTTGTTGGAGATGTCAGTGCGATATGGCATGCCTGTCACAATCATATATTCAGGAGAATAACTTCGTTTTCATGGAAATTAACCTAAGTAAATGTTTTCTTTTTTGAATTGGCACAGAGTGTCTAATGTTTTAACATTTTACCGAATTTTGATAAAATTAGAGCAGCCGTTCAAGCGCTATGGCCACAAAATCTAATTTATTAAAAAAAAACGTTTTGAGGGATTTCCCCCTATATTCATTACTCAAATTTTTGGTTTCTGCATATTTAGACCATGTTGTCTTACAAATGTCCAATTTTCATTGCGATTTCATTACTCCTTTTGGAAGATGTCAGGGCGACATGGAATGCTGGTAACAAACATGATTTGAGAACATATCTCATTTTTTGGGTATTTCCCTAGGTTATTTTATTATTTCTTTTAAGTGTTAAACCAGTGACTAATGCACTTACATTCCACCAAATCTGATTCAAATTGTAGCATCCGTTTAAGCGCTATTCCCAAAAAGGCTATTTATATAGAAAAAATACCGTTGTGGTTTTTAACGTCTAAGGGGAATTCCCCTAGATTCATCATCCGAAATTTCGGTTTTCGCATATCTAGACTATGTGCGCTAACAAATTTCAAAATTTTATTGCAATTCCATTACTTTTTCTAGTAGATGTCGGAGCCACATGCCATGCCTGTCACAATCATGATTTGAGAACAAAATCTTATTTTTTCGGGTATTTCCTCAGGTATTTTTTTCATTTCTTTTGAGTATTATATCATTGGCTAATGTTTTTCTTACATTTTACCAAATCTAATTAAAATTGGAGTAGCCGTTTAAACGCCATGCGCAAAAAAAACTAAATTTTTAGAAAAAAATACCGTTTTGGTATTTAACCTCTCAGGGGAATTCCCCTGGGTATATCACCCAAAATTTTGGTTTCTGCATATCTATTCCATGTGCGCTAACAAATGTCAAAGTTTTATTGCAATTCCATTACCCCTTCTGGTAGATGTCGGAGCCACAAGCCATGACTGTCACAATCATGAATTTGAGAACAAAATCGTATTTTTTAGGGTATTTCCCTAGGTAATTTTTTGATTTCTTTTAAAGTTTGTATCATTGGCTAATGTTCTTACAATTTACCAAATCTAATTAAAATTGGAGTAGCCGATCAATCGCTATGGCGAAAAAAGGTACCTTTTTAAAAAAAAGTACCGTTTTGGTTTTTCACCTCTCAGGGGAATTCCCCAAATTAAATTACCCAAAATTTTGGCTTCTGCATATCTAGACCATGTGCACTAACAAATGTTTAAATTGTATTGCAATTCCATCACCCCTTCTGGTAGATGTTGGAGCCACAAGCCATGACTGTCAAACCTTTGACGAAAAAAAAAAAAAAAAGAAAAAAAAAAAACGGACAAAAACAATATGTGTCCCATTTTTCCAAATGGGACCCATAATAATCTAAAGTCAAATCATTACAAGTCAGTAAAATCACAACATAAAAATAAACACCCGACCATTACACCCAGGGCCATTTCGCTTAACCTCCCCTTACAGCCGGTAAATACAATACACATAATACTCAGTTAAGCATTTCTTTGATTTTTAACTGCTCGCACGCAAAAATGCTTGAGTTGTACCAGTCTAATTAACCGCAAGCAATTACCTGCTTTGTACATTATTACGCCGCTTTTGTGGGGCTGAATCTGAGACTCTCCCGCACGTGCTGAATCGGTGCCCGAGCTCGATGAACTTGATGACGGAGCGGCACGATTCGGTACTGCGGGAATTCCCCGTGATCTCGATCGATCGAACGGTGCCAGAACACATGGCGGCCACTGGCGTGGCATTAAGGCGGTCTCGGCTCCACACAAAATAGAAGCTTGTGGAGAAGGCTGTAAAGCAACACGGCCGTGTGGACAAATGGTTAACTGCGACCGATATATATATACCGACTACGATACAAAAGCGATACTAGTGTCGATCCCATCATGGGTTCGAAACTTGGCTCGGTAAAAAAGACTGTGAACGAACTTTACAAAGTTTCCACGGAATGTGCGGCAACATTAAGCCTTCACCGACACCCCGTACTCGTGGAACTTATAAATATATTATTGCAAGGTACTCGTGGAACTTATATTATAAAGTAGGAATATTATTGCAAGGTCGAGTGAGATAAGATATCTTTGAAAATACATCGTAAAATACTTCAATAAAACAAAATTCAAACAAAACTCCTGAAAGAGGTATCTTTTAACGCGCTTAATTGGCGCAATTACGGCATTTGATGTCGCGAAGCGTTTGAAACTCAATCTCCGTCTGATTTACAATCCAATTCGCATAACAGACGAACATGAAGACAAATGGTTAGAAATCCCATTAACATCCATGATTGATGCGAAATAAGCCTTGTCGCTTATCTGTTCTATCCTTGTTTGCTAATTCTTCTACTTTTTAACATTTTTTTGGTTTCTTTAACTTTTCGGTTTTGTTCTTGACTCAGTTCTACGACCAAATCCAGAATAATCAATTTGGTTTCTGTCGTCTGCAGACTTGCAAATATTCATTTGCCTGACTTTTTAAACTTTCAATAATTTTACTCTCTTATTTGTACTTGTTACAGAAACCAAATGTGCTTGCTAGCTTTGACGAAATATAGTTAGTTACCTTTAACTTATCGAAATTTACCTGTTATACTTTTCCTCGTTTATACCTTCAAGTTACTCAAGTATTAGTTAAAAAACAAAACGGGTTTACTTGGTAAAAACGGGTTTACGCGGTAAAAACGGGTTTACGCGGTAAATTACCTTTACTTTACCCTTGACCAAATACACTTTTGTAAATATTTTCCTTGCAAAGCGCCCCCATGCGAAACTTGGCCACTTAGATAGAATGTCAACTACAAATTGGAATTATCACGTCAATTCTCGCATAGCAATCAATATAATTATTATAACGACGACTACATCGGACCATTTTGGTATTTTTATATGACTGTTTATAGTATATTGACAACAAATTTGAAACGACTTTGAATAAATTTATTTCATTTTATCGACTTTAAAATACGGTGTTTAAAAAAGAAGACAATTCTTATAAAAATTAATAAAGGCAGGACAAAATATTTCCATTGATGGTAGACGCATACTAATTATGAAATGGTTAAATGCTCGCAAGTAATGTCTAATAAAACAATAAATATATTTTTTCACTCTCAATGTATGGTAGGAGGAAATTATCTGACTGGGGCGTGCAAGGTTTTATGGACGGCCAACGTCCTTGATTGGCAAAAACCTTTCCCACATTCTGTGCATTTAAATGGCTTCTCCTTCGAGTGTATGTACCTGTGACGACATTTTGGGTTCATAAGTCCGGGTTGGATTTCAAATGAAGAAGGCTTTTAACAAATTACATTAATTTTTTTAAGTATTTTGACAAACCAAATTTTCATGCATTGCGTAACAATTCCGTAATATTAACACTTTTCCCTGTGAGAAATGCAAATGTATTATCAGCAATATGCGGCAACTTATAATGATGAGTGGACGGGACTGGATAAATCTTTCATGGATTTTTCAAACATGCTATCCTAACATCGACTAAAAGAACAGCTATTAAATGATTATCACATATAGTGGCTTAACAGATTTATCGTGGGATCCGCTATATTTGACGAGCAAATGCAGATTTCAATGACTTTGACCAAACTTAAAATAACCAACCAAACGACTAATAGTTAGATTTATCAGCCAACCACTAATCAAAGGATCGGCGTTTCTTTCTTTTCCACCCTTTGGCAAACTTTTATTCAAGTTCTGGCGTTTTCAGTATCATGTAAGTGAAACTTACTTGTGGTCCCGTAGGTGATCTTGACGGCGGAAGGCCTTTTTGCAAATATCACAAACGTAGGGTCGTTCGTCGGTGTGGGTTCGCTCGTGGATCAATAAGTTGTAACTTTTGGTGAAATGTCTGAAATGGAAGGTTGATTGGATATAATGGTGGTATGGCAAGATGGCTTATAACAAATGCAAATTATAGTCGGGTTTCAAAAGTTATTTGTCGAATATGGCGGATACATTGGTACACTTTGCATTGCAATCATCCAAATCACGGGATTCGAGCAACTTTTTTTATACGAGCTAAGTTTCGAATTCATGGTGGGCTGGTTACTCGGACCGTTTTTGTACAGGAGTACCAATATGTATCACGTTAACCATTCGGCCACTCGACCGTGCGAGATTCGAACAACGATCACTAAGTCACTCATGCGAAGACACGCCATCTAGTGACTGATGACACGCACACTAGAAATGAGCTTAACGGATTAAAATATTCGTTGCTGCCATGTCTATGACGCGAGCTCAGTGCTATGATGCTTCAGTTCACACTTTGGTTTCCAATAAAATGATTATAAGATCGAATAAATGGGAAAATGCGACAAAAGTACAAATTACTATAATAATCTATAAAAGCAATAAAACCAGTCGAACCTGCCACAGTATTTGCAGATAAACTCTCGCTTTGGTTTGAGAGATTTCCCTGTTCGCCGACCTCTGCCCTTGCTGCAGCTGGGACTTGTCTTATCGTGCTCTGTACCGCGATCTAGCGGCAGCTGGTTTGATAAATTCAACCCAGGGTAGAAGAACGGGGGTTTTAACTGGTACGACAGATGTGGCCTGCATAATATGGATGTTAAATGTACGGTCGTGTGGCCGAATGGTTAATGCGACCGATACATATACCGAATTATATCCTTAGTCTTAGGGACTAGCCCATCATGGGTTCGAATCTAAGCATGAAAATACATATATAACTGTTATAACATTTCTACACCCATCCCGAGCTAAACGGGGGATTCGTACTGATATTGGAACTTCCGTCGAATGGCCGGGGGGAAAGCCAGATTGTCTAGTTTGGCTGAAAGTCTTTTTGCCATTATTACTTTCAGTCCTTAGGAAAGTCACCACACTTTTCCTTGCTACAGTAATTTACGTATAGATCTCCCAACTAATCAAACATGCAACACACGACGATAGAAACCCCCATTTTGGCAATGAGTAATCTGACGTCGTTCAGTGATATAACGTTTCTCCCATTTTTTCAAATGGGACCCATAATGATGGACTAAAAGAGGGAAAGGGGGAAACTACTTACTAAAACTATGGAAACCAATCTTTGTCCCAAAGACTAAGCGAAAACCCCAAATTATAACGATAACTTTAACCCAAGAAAACCCCAAACTAACTCCGACTTTAACGCAAGCGCTTGTATTAACCTTAAAGTCATAATCTTTATTTTACTGTGTAGTTTACCTCCTTTTCTCCCTTATTTTTCCAATTCCTTGCATTTTCATATTCTTAAACATTTCCCTGCTTGTTTTAAAGTTGACACCGCATTTTAATCAAATAAGTTCATCTAAAATGTGGTTGTGCGCCGTGGGCGGAACATCACGTCGTGTGTGGTTAGAAAGGTAGAGAATCACTGCATTGGTCACTATAACTGATGTTACGCGACTTAGAATATCCCAGTATTCAATATTTCTTCCACCGAAACATTTGTTCGACCAAACTTTAGTGAAACTGAATGGTTCCTAAAACTTGGCGGGAAATTATGATCAGTTATATGCATAAGATATGCATATTTGAACACATGCAAACCATATCGTTTAGTTTTGTTAGGCCAACTTTATACAAACGCTTGCTAACCTGGTCAAGTCCAGTCGTTCTTGTACGCAAGAAGACAGCAATATGCGATTTTGCGTCTACTACAGAGCTTTAAAACACTTACACACAAAATAACATAGTTAACCCGCACATAGCATTGATGACATTTTTGACCAATTATCAGTTTGTGAATACTTTTCAACTCTTGACTTGCGTTATGGTTACTGGCAGGATCCCATGTCCCAGGAAGACAAAAAGACAGTGTTTGCTTGTAACCGCGGTCTCTATCATTTTAACGTGATGCCTTTCGGGTTGGAAAATGCACCATCCACCTTTTCAACAATTGATGCGGATTGTCTCGAACGTAATTGTAGCGATATAGCGAACACGCGCTATGTAGTTTAGAACCTGTATTATAAGAACGAAAGAGAGCGACAGAGAACGAGACTTCAACTTATATACGAAGGGTAAATCACTCAGGCATGCAACTCTAGTGACGTATAACTCTACATCCCCCTTTATAAAGTATTACAGTTGGGAGGTCAAAAATAGTAACGCTCAACACAAGGTCTACATTTCCCCCTTAAAAGGTAAGATATAAAGTTTAAAAACACAGTATGAACGTAAATATACAACTTATTCATCGTACATAAAATGCTTGGGAGGTACAATAACTCTCCCATAACGCGAACGTATAGTACCCGAACTGCCACTATCGTGCGGCACAGGTACAGGAACTAGTTGACTTCGATTCCGTCGCAGAGTGTGGTCCTCCGTTTGAACAGTGTATGAACGAGGTTCACGCGAGGTTGACACAACGATACCGTCTTTCAAGTCTCTGTGCGGGTCTATCCACAATGAAATTCCCTTTTCCAACGGTTGTAATGGTTTTGCGCGGTGACGTTTGTCATAATTTTGTTTTTGTTGGTGTTTCGCGATATTGTCTTTTCTTCGAAAGTCTTTTAGATGTGACCACTCTGGATCTAAATTCGACGGCAGCACGGGTAAGGTGCTTCGAATTCTTTTACCCATCAGTAATTCTGCTGGGCTGTATCCAGTGGAGAGAGGCGTTGCTCTGTAGGCCAGTAGACCACGGTAAGGATCCGATTTTCTCAGGATGCCCTTTATCGTCTTCACGGCTCTCTCTGCTTCCCGTTGCTCTGAGGAAATCGAGGACTGCTGGTGACGTGTCTGAAACCGTAACTTTTAGAAAACCAGTAGAAAATAAAGGATGCAAATTGAGGTCCATTATCTGATACTAGTTGTTGTGGAATCCCATGACGGGCAAATATTGATTTAAGTTTCTCAATGACATCTGCCGATCGAGTCCCTCTATCGAGCAAAGCAACTTCAATAAATCTCGAGAAGTAGTCTACAACAACAAGGTAGTTAAGATTTTTCCAGTAAAACAAGTCACAACCGACTTTCTCCCAAGGACTATTAGGCAGTTGAGACGGAATTAATGGCTCTGGGTTAAAATGTCTATACTTAGTGCAAATGTTGCAGTTTCTTACGTAGTTGTTCAAGTCTTTTGATAGTCCAGGCCACCAAACAGACGTTTGGGCTCTTTCTCGACATTTGTTCATGCCCTGGTGCCCTTCGTGTATGCGATCTAGTATATCATTCCTTAGTGATGTTGGGATTACCAAGCGTGTTCGGTACAGCAGTAGACCATTGTACACCGATAAATCGTCACATACTTTCTTGTAACGTTGCAATTCGTAGGTCAGAGAAGAATTTAAGGGCCACTTACTTTGTGTGAAATTTATCACCTGCTTACATACTTCGTCCGTTTCTATCAAAATGTGAGCACCCAACAAGTAGCTACGGAATTTTTCGCATGCCCATGTTACGGCGAGGGCTTCCTTTTCTATTTGGGCATATTTTTGCTCCGTAGACGTTAATGAACGAGAGGAGTAGGCGATTATTCTTCTTTCCCCGTCTACTTCTTGAAATATCACCGCCCCCAACCAAACCAAATGATGAAGCATCACACGAAACTATGGTTTTACATGTTGGATTGTAATGTGCTAGAACGGGTAACGACGTAAGCAATCCTTTAACATGGTCAAAGGATTCCTGCTGTTCGGTTTTCCACCCCCATTCTTTGTCTTTTAGTAACAATTCTCTCAGGGGTTTTGTGACAATGGAAAGATTTGGAATAAACTTAGCGAGTTGGTTAGTCATTCCTAAAAATCGACGTACACCACTAACGTCAGTTGGACTATCCATTTCACGAACAGCTCGACATTTATCAGGGTCTGCGTGAATACCGTTGCCATCGATAACATGTCCAAGGAATTTGATGGAGGATTTTCCGAATTGGCATTTGTCATTTAGTGTTACCCCCGCTTCCTTCAGCCTTTTAAGAACAGTTACTAACCTTGAATTGTGTTCCGATTGTGTTCCTCCAAATATGAGAACATCATCCATGTGGCATAGCACACCTGGAATTCCTGTTAGGATATCGGACATCCGCCTCTGAAAATGCTCTGGAGCAGACGAAATTCCAAAAGGAAGGCGATTTAAACAAAACTTCCCCACTGGTGTTATAAACGTGGTTAGCAACTTACTTTCTTCGGATAGGGGTATCTGCCAAAAACCAGAGTTCGCATCTAATTTAGAAAATAATTTAGCTCCATTTAGCTTTGCAAGAGTTTCATCTACAGTTGGCATCAGATGAAGTTCTCGGCACACACTTTTGTTTAACTTGGTGTAGTCAACGCAGATTCGTGGAGAATGGAGACGGCGTGGAGAATGGAGACTAAACGGCGGTGCATCCTTTTTTAGTTTTATCGTATACGGCTCTCCAAGCTTACCCAGCCCAGTAAAAACGGTTGGAAATTTTCGGGCGTATTCATGGCTATCTAATCCTTGTATTCTTTTAAGAATATTCATTGCTTTGATAGCAGGCCATCCCAACAGTGGATTACTTAACCCGGAGATAACATAAATACACTGGACAGAATTTTTAATCGTATCGTGTATTTTCGCATTAAAGAACCCTTTGACTGTTAAGTGATTACCTCCAGGGCCACACACCACTCGATCACTTTTATGTAAACACAATCCTTTAAAGTGATTGCACATTTTCTCTGGAATAACCGTAATATCCGCCCCAGTATCCACCCTAAAAGTTATCGGGACGTCATTTACCTTTAAGGTAACCAATGGTGCATCCTCGCCGATGCCCTTGATGTGCCCTAAAAATGCTGCTGGCTTTGACACCGAAATATACCGCACATGCGACCTTTTACATGCTCTTTTAAAGTGGCCTTGCTTGCCACAGGCATAACACACTGCATTTCTAGCGGGACAATTTTCTCTCGTGTGTGAACCGAATTTCCCGCACCAATCACAGCCACGGCGAGCACGCACTAATTTACGAGGCGCTTGTGTCCTGCGTTAAGTTCGTACGGCGTCAACTTCTGAAGATTTACATTCAGCTTCGTTTAAAGAGAGCTGTTGTTTTCTAACACATTCCGTATTTCGTACTACAGTTACCGCCGTGTCTAAAGTAAGATGACGGTCCAACTGTAGTCGTTGAGATAAGGATTTATCTACAAGTCCAACAACCAAGCGATCTCGTATTCGCTCATCTTTTAATGGTCCATATTCACAATTATCGGCTAAGCAATACAGGGACGTTATAAACTTTTCGACAGGCTCATTAGATTTTCGCATATTAAATTTTGCTCTTTCGTAAATCACATTTTTTCGAACTTCAAAATGTTGGTTTAAACGATCCCGGACCGTCTTAAACACACTTAGTTCATCTTCATTAAGGTTTAAGGTACATAGAATATCATCGGCTTTGTCGCCTAATAAATATATCAAGGTATTAACCTGATTTTCTTGCGTTTCCTCTGAGAGCTTGGACGCAACTCGGTACCTTTCAAACCTCCGAATCCATTGTTTCCAATCTTCTGGCTTATTGAAATTGAATGGTTCCGGCGGAGACATTTGGAAAGCCATCCCAACTTCTGACACCATGTAGCGATATAGCGAACACGCGCTATGTAGTTTAGAACCTGTATTATAAGAACGAAAGAGAGCGACAGAGAACGAGACTTCAACTTATATACGAAGGGTAAATCACTCAGGCATGCAACTCTAGTGACGTATAACTCTACAGTAATTAAATAGGAAAGAGCTCTAGCATATCTTGATGATATAATTATATATGTCCGTGCTTTTCAGGATCATTAACGAAAAATCGATAACGTGTTGCGTCGAAACCTTTCGAGCGGACTAAAACTTCAACCATCGAAATGCAGCTTGTTTAACGAAGAAGTCAAGTTCTTGAAGCATGTGTCTAAAGCTGCAATAACTTGCGATCTGAAACAGATCAGCGCATTGGAGTCGTGACCTACACCAAAATATTTGAAGGGGGTAAGAGAAAATTTCTTGGTCTGAGATGCTACTACAGACGTTTTGTTAAAAACTTGTAGCCGAGCCTTTATATGATTTTACGAAAAGTCAAAAGAAAAAGTTTAATTGGAGCGATTTGTGTGAAAACGCATTTCAAACCCTAAAAACCGAATTGTGTTATACCCCGAATTTTACTCGAATTTTGTTTTGGACACCGATACATCAAAAATGATTAATAAATTAATCCAACCACATTCCAGCTAAAAGCCTGAATATTTATTGCCACAAGTTATCCTCTTGATTCCACCCGCGACTTATCCAAAGCGCTACGGATGAACTAAAAGGCCATCATACACCGTGTTATGTTTGTATGTTAAATTACCATTATCAAGCAAATTATTATTATTTTTATATATTTTTAATTTGGTATCTATAATAACAATAATAATATTCTATAAACAACTACGTGATTATCGAAAAATTTAGTCACTGAACAGTATCTAGAATATGTCAAGTTACATCAGTCCTCAACTGTGCTAATCGTAACAGATCAAATATGTCTCGGGAAAAAGTTGGATAATAACCATGGTCGGTTCCTTACGGCTCTCGATCAAGCTTACGTTAAGTTAAAGTGGTATTTTTTCGTGTTTCGCGCAATCGTTTGGTAAGAAAACACGAACGGGCATAAAATTAGCCATCTCACGGCAAAGAGCTTTGGTGCCAACGGTTGGGTTAAGTTCAAGGTTGAGCGAGGCAATTCTCATACAAGAAATTGCAACACAATCAATACGCATTTCATTAAAAATAATAGACGATTTTATCTTTTCTATCCTGGTCGGCTGTATGTATTCGTCGTGTCCGATAGCTGGTCATTCACTGATTGCTTTAGTGTTGGAAAAATTAAAATCCACTCACAACATTATATGCCAGGAATAAAGTAAGACAAAAATTTGCTTTAGTGGTGGGAAAAAAATGAAATCCACTTCTACCATCAACTGTTATAAATTCCAAAATTTATTTGTAAATATAAAATTTATATTTATAAGGACACGTCAAATTGTTATCTTTGCAAAATTGCAAATTGTTTACTTTGATTCATATGCAATCGGGTAAAAACCGATTATGAAGATATAAACACCTTCTGAAGTAAAAAGGTTACATTCGAATTAGCATACTTGATAAAACAATATCAATATGTACAAAATATTTCTTTTTCATGATTAAAACGAGTCGACTATTTGGCTCCTTTATCTATTAGTTTATGTGTTTGCAATATACAATGTGTAAAACTGGATTTGTTTTAATTAAATGACAAACCTGCTTATTGGCAACAGGGGCGAGGTACTCGACGTATATTTGATTCGCCACCTTTTTCAGTGGGTGTGTCTTAGAGATTTATATTCCTCATATTCAAGGCAGAAATCAAGGTTTTTTTAACTAAATTCATTAAGAAGAAACGCTCTCTACATCAAGTCGTACTAGATGGAATATAAAGACAACTTTATATTGACACGTGTTCACGCAGATGGGAATGATGTGTTGCCGAATAGTTATAGAGCCAGATTTACAAATTTGTATAAAAACAATGTCGATTTCAGAATATCTTTCAATGTGGTCAGGTTTTCTGTAAGTAAAAAAGTCGACTTGTTGTGTTATATACAATTAGTTTATTATTTTATTTCAATGGGTTTAAAACGAAAAATGTGTTTGGAGATCTATAGCAGGAAATACACGAGTGGGGTGGAAATCGAACACATAATCACCTGGTTCCCCCCAGCACAATCATTGTAACGAGATGCTTACTTCTTGTGCATCTTTTAACTTATATTTTTTAATGATTTGGAAATCTTCTCAGTTTCGGGGATTTTTCGCTGTTGAAAAAAAATATATTTTTAAGTTTATGTGTTTCAATTTTTAAAAGCTTTACGATGAGCCGATGTGAAACATATTTATTGCGCAAATCAACAAGTGGCTATGATGCTCACACCATTTGATTTTGAGTTTCTTTTATTGTCGTTATATGTATTATGTTCAATGATTGAATCGGTGACTCCAAGTCATTTTTTTTATTTTTTAAACTGCATCAAACTGTCCAATGACAATCGTCTGCTCAGCGATCGTTTCATTTGATTCCCACCTTTTTAACGTCACTATTATCTACGTCACTTCCTAGGTGTAATTCGTCATCATTGGTGTATAAGTATCGCTGTTACTATGGTAACCTTCCGATGATGTCGAACTATTGACGTCATGTATGACGTCGGCGGTCCTTGATGACACATGTGCTCTAATATCTAAAGTACAAAAAACTTGTTACATCTTCCGGGCTGTAGTTCTTGGGTCGAAAGCGCTTGCGACCGGTCGTTGTTATCTCAATGTGCGTTGTAATGCTCGCTGAGGAACCAGCAACATATTTGTTCGGATTTCCCACCTCCTTTGCTCGTCGTTGCACTGCAAGTCTGATCACTGTGTCGCACTATAACAGGTGGCGGAAGGATTTCTTTCTAAGCTGATATTTCACTTGGCCTTTTAGACATACATGACATTATATCACAATTAATGTTACGTCTAAACGTGTAATGGAAGAATGCAATCGATAATTTGAGACAGCGGTTTAAAAGCAAGCTGCGATACTTTTACCCGATGTTCATATGTTTGCAAGATCTTTGTAAATTACATTGCCTTCCTTGTCAACTATTTACATAGTGTAACAGTTCTACTACAGTATGTGGGGTGAGCAAATTATCGTGTTAGTCTAAAACAAGAATCATTACGATGATATTGCACAGGGTGTAACCAAAAAATTACCTTGGCGATATTTAATGCTCGTGATTCTCACCTTTTGACCGAAGTTATATAAATTGACCAGCAGTTTCATCGGATCAACGTAGTGAGTTTGAATCGATGCCCTGTTCGGTATCTTGCAGAGTTTTGCGTTGTGGTATCGCTGTGTTTCCATGCTTGACATATTATGAAGCGGTTTGGAATCTGGTTGGGTGTTGTACAAGTTATTTATGAAAGTTACCTCACTGAAAGTGCTGGTAAATTTTATCGTTTTAAACCGCTGTGGTATTGTGTGGTTGATGCGAATAAAGTACTTTAACCTGAGCGAACCAAGGTGGTGGTTGTTCCCCCAAACCGATACCACGATTCGTTGTATTATTATGGGTCGCTTGTCTATGAGACTGCATGAAAAAATAAATAATTACACTTGTCATTAGGACATTTTGTGTTCACAGTTGAAGTAAACAGGTTTTCCTAGCTGCCTCGATCATTACCTTTGGTATATCTTATACGAAGTTTATAACGTTTGTTTCTGCACGCAGAAACTAATAGGTTTCTGAGTTACCAATCCATACTTGACATCCAGGTTTTCTAAATTAAGTATTACCGTTTCTTTACAACAAAGCAAAATATAAAAACAAGAAGAATGGTTTTTTACATCATTGGATCTTTTAGGGGTAGACTATAGGAGGCGTTCAACTAATTATTCTCCCTATCTCTCTAATGCAAACTGACCTCACAAAAACGACTGTCACTCAAAATCCAGACATAGAAAGTCTTAGATTTTTTCACAATTTAAAACTGAAGCTTGGATCTGCAACCTAAACTCAAAACCCTACAAAATTTTGTTTAAAAATTTTGAGCCCATACCCCCTCGTACATCGGCAACTTTTTTCCAACAAAACAGCTAGCAGATGCACATTCAACACCTTTATTTTACAAAGCACTGCTCCACGATTACAAAACTTTACAGCTAAACGAGAACACCGCGCGCAGCCTAGCACATGCTGCTTTCAACAAAACAAACATTGGGGAATCACCACCATTGTTACTCAGCAAAACACTAGTTTAAAAACAATGACTCATGGAGGGTACCACTCGTCACATCCTGCCGTTCATAGAGGTCTTAATTGGTTATACGCCATCTTGGAAACGGTGACCGTTCCAGTTTGGTTTAAACTGTTCGAACTTACTAGTAGAGGTCATTCTGTGAGACTCCTGTCCAAATTTTAACCGTTTCTGTTGACTGCTTCGGCTATTACAGGCCTTCGACTGAAGGGTGGTCATTCTGTAGATTTCATTTGGCGACAGTGTCACTGGTGATGACTGAAACTCTTCGTACACATTAAAATTCACTGCTTGATGTTTCACAAGTTTCAGCACATTTTTTCACTGTAATTTGAAAGGTTTAAAGTCCATAACCAGGGTACAAATTGTTGTTTTTGAGTAAAAAAACACACCCAATGTCACCTTTGAGCCTCGTGTGACCACATTTTGTCCGCCTCCAGTTCTTTCACCAATGTTTGAGAATCAAGGATAATTAGGATTGGTAAGTTTTTATATCTTCTGTGTGCATAGGTGTCCAACAACACATCTAGGCCTTCACACCTGCCCAAAAATTAAAAATTATGAAAAAAGGTACACATGTGGATACCAAGAGGAGTGCATTTTCCAGTCCGATATCAAAAATCGGATTAACAGCCTGTATCGAAAGATTGTCTGGTATTTATAAAAGCCATTCGAAGTTAAGTTCTTGAAAAAATATCCGAACGACCCTCTACCGGAGTGAAAATGACCAAAAATGAGGAAAAATGACTAATTAATTACTTTGCTAATTAGCATAAGTAATTAAGTGTAAGATTTTAAACAAACAGTTGACTAGTAACATTTATCCACACTCAAATTTCTATAAATTTGGAGATTTTGGCAAAAAAATCAAAATGGCCAGTTTTTCATTTAGGAGGCGTTCAACTAATTATTCTCCCTATCTCTCTAATGCAAACTGACCTCACAAAAACGACTGTCACTCAAAATCCAGACATAGGAAGTCTTAGATTTTTTCACAATTTAAAATTGAAGCTTGGATCTGCAACCTAAACTCAAAACCCTACAAAATTTTGTTTAAAAATTTTGAGCCCATACCCCCTCGTACATCGGCAACTTTTTTCCAACAAAACAGCTAGCAGATGCACATTCAACACCTTTATTTTACAAAGCACTGCTCCACGATTACAAAACTTTACAGCTAAACGAGAACACCGCGCGCAGCCGAGCACATGCTGCTTTCAACAAAACAAACATTGAGGAATCACCACCATTGTTACTCAGCAAAACACTCGTTTAAAAACAATGACTCATGGAGGGTACCACTCGTCACATCCTGCCGTTCATAGAGGTCTTAATTGGTTATACGCCATCTATATTTATCCAACATTTGTAACTAATACATATTAGTTAACGCCTCTAAAAGTTTGAACATAATAGTTTATCCTTGTTATTATTGGGCGTTAAAACAAATTAATCAATGGATTAAGTGCTGTTAGGTTTTGGGGGATTTCCCGGAAAATGTTTATGATGGTACGGGGAAATCCCAATCGTTTTACTTGGCATTAAATTAACTATGAATTCGTGGTTGTTTTAAGTTTTAGTTGTTTTATACACGTGGTAATAGTGTATTCTGTTTATAATTTAGTGGTTTCCTGCGGTAACTCGCGGTATGATACTTGCAATTGTTCTTTTATTAGTTTATTTTACTTATTTACAACTTTCTTCACAATTTAAAGTGATTTAGAAATTTGAAGTAAATATCCCTATCCAATGCGGAGATATCGGCCAATGCACTCAAAAAGCTAAAAACAAGCAACTTTTTTTCGCAAGCAGGAATTTCTATTGTGGTTTTTGGTAAAGTTAAGAGGTAGGTTATGGGCATACTAGTCTTGAATTTGTTAAAGTTTCAACCTGATTCGATAACCCATTCTACTCAATGACCTGGCGACCGGGTATGTGTGGTGTTCATGGTTGTATCGTATTTGCGTATATCGCTGGCACTAAATCTGTCATTGCGACCCCCGTCTAACCATTCTTAGCTAAAACTCCAAAACCTCGTAATCCAACTCTTTATAAAAGTTTCTTTATTCTCAGATTACGAGTTAAGATGTACAGTACATGCAGTTTAACTAACTGATTTAAAGGTTTATTGAATATATGGAACAATAATTAAATCAACATTTAAACAATATAATTGTTTATTGAATATATGAAACAATAATTAATTCAACATTTAAACAATATAAGCGTTTATAGAATATATGGAACAATAATTAAATCAACATTTGAACAATATACGCGTTTATTAAATACATGGAACAGTTATTTAATTAACATTTAAACAGTATAAGCGTTTATTGAATATATGGAACAATAATTAAATTAAATTTTGAACAATATAAGCGTTTATTAAATACATGAAACAGTTATTAAATCAACATTTAAACATTATAAGTGTTTATTGAATATATGGAACAATAATTAAATTAAATTTTGAACATTATAAGCGTTTCTTGAACATATGGAACAATAATTAAATCAACATTTAAACATTATAAGCGATCAATGAATACAATATAATTAATGCAACCCACGTCTTAAAGTATGTATTGATAATACAGGGTTGTATTGATTCCTTCAGTGAACATATATCACCAACATAAACATAATATGGTAATGGTGATGTTAGATATAATTGGTTGTGCGTTGTATACGATGGGTCGGTTGTACTGCATAACTGTACGTAGCTCCAGTGTGGTATCACTGCTTTATAGCTTGGTACAGACGTGTCGACAATGTTAGTTTATTATACATTTGTGTTTTTGTGTTTTTCTCTTTGGATCAGTTGGCCAACAATTTTGGTTCAGTGATCGCGGATTTGTATTCTTCAAACCACTCCTTGAGATCGTTAATATGATGTCCTTTTAAAATGAAATTCTGAAAGAAAATTTAAAATAAGTTTAACCTGTGGTTATGCAACAATACGATACTTATATTTTACCCGCAGACGGTGTTATTACATGAGAAATCGTCAGTTTATCTCGCACCCACCAATACTGGAGCTATTGCAGCGTGTTATTTATGATTGATACATTCGTTAAATTTAAATAAAACCCATTAATCCATTGGATTTATGCAATATCCACTAAATGCCCTAACCAAGGACACAGTCAAATAACTTACAAGCAGTTTTAAACCTACAACACTAACCCACCAAGCTACATTACCAGTCAACACCACCATAACCACAACAATGTGTTATTAAACTATGAAGTGCAGTTTCGGTGATTTATCCCTTTTTACAATGTTTATCATAAACATGCCAGGCCTATTTTATTCAGATATCATATATGGTTTAAAAAACAATCATCAAACGTTTTACGATGAATAAGCACAACAGAATGGTGAGTATCTGTGAATAGGCGTAACTACATTGTATTCTGAAATTAAACTTAATATTGTGGTATGGACTTATCGATAATTGAAATAAGTCGGCAGGGCATAAATGTGGCAATAAGTTTTATTACGGCAATAAAGCTCATTATAAACAACTAAGTTTATTTTACAGAAACAAATAAATATTACAAAAAGTTAAATAAACTTAATGACAGTTAACTGTGAACATTAGTAAGTCGGGTGGCAGGGTGGATAACGCAACCAATTCATTATACCTATTATTATAGAAGAACAGTCTTAGGGACGAGCCCGTAAAAGATTCGAACCCTGGCCAGATTAAACAAAAAGAAAAAATTAAAGATCTTTTTTATTTTTTTATAGAAATATTAAAGTTTCTGCAAAGGTATTTTGAGGCCTAGGTGTTGTAATTTTAATATAATAACATTTTTTCCAGTTTATTAAAATACATCTTAGCTTTGACGACCAACCCTTAACTATACCCACTCTAAATAATTAATTTGATTATAGTCATGTTTAACTTAACCAATGTAGTTTTGCCGTCTTTTTCCAGTTTTAAATTTTTATAAAAGTCACTGTCACTGTTGGGTGTTCGTGGAAATAAAAATAAACCAAACTAGTTGATTAGTTGCACAGTCCAATTACACCACCCAAATACATACGCCACATACCCATTGTGGTATGTATGGATTACAGAGGTTAGGGGACTAAGTGTTAGTTTGAAGCATAAATTAATTAACAAAGGTGACATAGTTTGGCAAAATATAAAACACAAATATATTATTGTATTGGTGTACTGTTACAAACATGAAAGAATTTATAAATATATACAAAGAGTTATATAATGCATTTGTACCTAATTTGACCATGAAAATTTTTCAAACAATAAATCAATTTTTTTATATTAAATAAAAAAAATTTTCATTATAATTAGCCAAACAGCCAAAGAAACTGCAAATGAGGCTTACCTGGGGAGAAGGGAGTTGTTGTATTGCTTCTTGCAACATACGTTGACCTTCTGGTGAAAGTTTGTTCCAGTCCAAATCCAGTTCCGATATTTTTCCAGTACACCCAGCCAGACATTGTGCTGCGTGGTCATCCAACTTCACATCGCTTCCCATTGTAAGTTTGATCTATGCGGAACAGGAATGTTAAAACTACAGTAATGATCAACTATTAAAAAAAACAACTTGGTTATTTATTTGAAATATAACAAGTTATAACAATTAGCAGCTGGACTATTGGGGGCAAATCATGATTTGATATCTTTGTACATTTTATTAATATAGTAGCCCGTGTTGGAACTGTATGGTGATTCGCTGGTGATAGTTGTTACAGCAGGGTTTCCTGGAACCAAATTACACAAGAACAGTCTTAGGGACGAGCTCATAATGGGTTTGAACCTTGCCAGATTAAACAAAAAGAAAAAATTAAGGATCTTTTTCATTTTTTATAGAAATATTAAAGTTTCTGCAAAGGTATTTTGAGGCCTATGTGTTGTAATTTTAATATTATAACATTTTTTTCAGTTTATTAAAATACATCTTAGCTTTAACGGACAACCCTTAACTATAATCACTCGAAATAATTAATTTGATTAAAGACATGTTTTAACCAATGTAGATTTGCCGTCTTTTTCCAGTTTTAAATTTTTATAAAAGTCTTTGTCGCTGTTGCGTGTTCATCGTGGAAATGAAAATAAACCCAACTAG
This sequence comes from Ciona savignyi, assembly GCA_000149265.1. Taxonomy (NCBI): domain Eukaryota; kingdom Metazoa; phylum Chordata; class Ascidiacea; order Phlebobranchia; family Cionidae; genus Ciona; species Ciona savignyi. Next base: position 243,292 of record CH002093.1, on the reverse strand, counting down.
TTGATTAGTTGCTCTGTCCAATTACACCACCCAAATGCATATGCCACATACACATTGTGGTATGTATGAAGTACAGATGGTAATAGATCTAAGTGTTAGTTTGAAGCATAAATTAATTAACAAAGGTGACATAGTGTGGCAAAAGATAAAACACAAATATTTTATTGTATTGGTGATGCTGTTACAAACATGAAAGAATTTATAAATATATACAAAGAGTTATATAATGCATTTGTACCTATTTTGACTATGAAAATTTTCAAAACAATAAATCAATTTTTTTATATTAAATAAAAATAAATTTCATTATAATTAGCCAAACAGCCAAATAAGCTGCAAACTGAAGCTTACCTGGGGAGAAGGAAGTTGTTGTATTGCTTCTTGCAACATAAGTTGACCTTCTGGTGAAACTTCGTTCCAGTCCAAATACAGTTCCGATATTTTGCCAACACACCAAGCCAGACATTGTGCTGCGTGGTCATCCAACCTCCCATAGCTTCCCACTATAAGTTTGATCTGTGTGGAACAGGAATGTTGTTAAAACTCCACAATGAATATATATTGTGAAATCATGGTTCGGGAGGGGAGTGGGGATCTTGTAGTGATGGAGATATCTAGTGATTGGGGCAGGGTAATATTGTGGTATGGACTTGTCGGTAATTGAAATAAGTGGGCAGGGTATAAATGTAGTAATGTGTTTGTTTCATGACAATAAAGCTCTTTATAAACAACTCAGTCCATTATACACACAACCGCGCAGAAAGTGGTCAGGGTGAAGATCGAACCGAGAACCTGTCTGGTTATAACCTCCACTCTTGTATATGAGCTATTGTATGAAGTAACCTGGTTCCAACCATAACAGTTGGCTTTTATTTTGGTACTTCCATTTGATGGTCACTAATAACTGAAGTAAAACAACATAGGCCTATTTGATTATTCAAACATTATTTTTTTTTCATTCCAAACAATAGTTTCAAATATCTGATTTCGAGTTTCATAATATATATATTTTATAACAAAGTTATATATGTGGCACTTTGATCTATTTTGATTACTAAATTTTAACTATATTTAATAATCAAATAAAAATTGTAATTTCCATCATGATTATTACAAATCAATGAAACTGAATTCATTGAAACCACATCAATCCTACACAACATCACATGAAACTGAGGCTTACCTGGGGAGAAGGGAGTTGTTGTATTGCTTCTTGCAACATGCGTTGACCTTTTGGTGAAAGTTTGTCCCAGTTCAAATTCAGTTCCGATATTTTGCCAACACACCCAGCCAGACATTGTGCTGCGTGTTCATCCATCCTCTTAAAGCTTCCGACTGTAAGTTTGATCTGTGTAGAACAGGAATGTTGTTAAAACTCCACAATGAATATATCCCGTGAAATCATGGTTTGGGAGGGGAGTGGGGATCTTGTAATAGTGATGCAGATATCCAGTGATTGGGCAGGGTTATATTGTGGTATGGGTTTGTCGGTGATTGAAATAAGTGGGCAGGGTACGAAAGTGGTAATATGTTTGTTTCATGGCAATAAAGCTCATTATAAACAACTCAGTTCATTTTATACACAACATTAATTTTTTTTCATGCCAAAAATTAGTTTTAAAACATTTAAATACAGTGGAACCCTGCTTGACGACCACCTCATTATCAAGACCACTTTAGTGTGGTCCCAAATAATTTACTATGGTAATGCATTGCATTATGTTTCACTAACGCGACCACTCCAGTTTCCAGACCAGGACCGCCATATTATGGTCCAAAACTTCAAATTTTACTCCGCTTAAGTGACCACAAATGCTAAATAATTTGCCTTAAGTATCTTAAAAAAATAATTTCCAAAGTAAAAAAATAATGGCATTTGATAAAAATTTATTAAAAAAGCAGAAGTTTTGGCTGCATATGACGACAACTTGCTGCGAATCAAAATTCACTAACACGACCACCCCGCTAACGCGACCGCTTGATGACGGTCCCATAAGGTGGTCAGGTAAGCAGGGTTTCACTGTATATATATATTTTGACTATGAAAACTTTCAATATATTAAATCATTTTTTACCACTGTAAACAATTAATTTTACTATAGACATGTTTTAACGAATGTAGTTTTGTCCTCTTTTTCCAGTTTTTAAATGATATAAATAAAAGTCTCTGTCTCTGTTGAGTGTTTTCATCGTGGAAAGAATAATTAACCCAAACTTGTCAATTAGTTGCACAGTCGTTCACCACACAAATGCGTATGCTACATACACAATGTAATAGCTTGCTAACATGGCTGTGGGTAAGTGGTGTCTCGTTTTATAACTCCATACATTTTCTCTCTGGGATAAACATGAGTATCCTTCCCCACTATGTGATGGGGGCTGCTAGGATTGGGATTGACCAGGTTGTGTCTTGTTGGTAGGGTTATGTTATTCAAACTTCTTGTTAAAAGTGCTAAAGTTTGGTATTGTTGGAAAGCTAACTAATATATCTTTTAAAAACAGGATCAAGTTTTAAACAACATTATACCTTTGTAATTGAAGTTTTTAACTAAACTTTTCCTGGAGTTTATGACTATTTAATTTAATTTTTAGGTAAATCTTTTTTTAAAAACAAACGATTTTTTTGGTAATACCACGTTTTTGGGGGATTTGAATATCTTTACTGATATTGGCCACATTATTCTGCAACATTTTTTATAAAAAAATTGGGATGGGTGTATGTAAGTGACGTAATAATATTGTAATGATGTTATCAAACCAAAAATACTTTAGCAAATTTGTAAAAATAAGTTAAGCCGTTTAGTCAACAGATAAACCACTGAATTAATTTATAAGAAAGTATATGACGTGGACGCCCGGATTGTGAGGTCATCAAAAAAATAAAAACTTCAGAATTTTTGAAAAAATTATTTTAGAAACGGCACACAAGTTGACGTGATGTATATTAAACTCAGTCACATTAAAATATCAAGCTTTGAAAGGGGGTGTCGGGTTTTTGTAGTAGTGATGAGGATATCCAGTGATTGGGGCAGGGTAATATTGTGGTATGGACTTGTCGGTAATTGAAATAGGTGGGCAGGGTATAAAAGTGGTAATGTGCGTGATTCATAACAATAAAACTGGCCCTGCCATATTCCCACGCGTGTAGGATTGTTAATTTAACTTTGCGCGGCTTTAAAGTCGGATACGACGCACTAACGGTGACATTAAAATTAATTAGACTGAACCGCGTCTTTTCGATATCGAGTTCGGCGATGCGTGTAATAATAAACTATTAATGTTATCAAAACGCCATTTTATTGTAGTATGTGGAATTAGCGTTATATTTGTCGTTGCTTTTACTAATTAAAGTGTAACTTAGACGTTATCAAGGACTATAGGCTAAAATACAATCAAACGAAAAAACGGGAAACTTCAAGAAAGCAATAAATACGGAACTTGCAGTCCCAACAAGCAGAAACAACAGCAATCGATAAGTTTTTGAACAAAGATAGGCGTTTATTCGCAGCGTTCTGTAATCTTTAAACTACCGGTGAATAAAAATCTGACCTTACACTCTTACAGCCTAAGTTAAGATATAATTACGATTAGTTTGTTGTGTGGTTTATCGCAGGTCGCGCCCAAGTTAATTAGCGTAAAAATAAATGAAAACTTAGTGTTTTTTTCGGCGGATCAAAGCCGTACCGCGGACCGATCGGCCATACGGGAACCGCGTTCCCAGATTCCCGACTTTATCGGACCCTGGTGGTATGGACTTGTCGGTAATTGAAATAAGTGGGCAGGGTATAAAAATAGTAAAATATAACACGGCAATAAATCTCATCATAAACAACCTAGTCCATTTTACACACAACCGCGCAGAAAGTGGTCAGGGTGAAGATCGAACCGAGAACCTGTCTGGTTATAACCTCCACTCTTGTATATGAGCTATTGTATGAAGTAACCTGGTTCCAACCATAACAGTTGGCTTCCATTTTGGTACTTTGATTTGATGGTTACTATTTATTAACTGATCAAGTGGAACAAAATATTTGATTTTTCAAACATTAGTTTTAAAATTCATGATTTTGTGTTTTATAACAAATATATATTACAATAAAGTTATATTTATGGCATTTTTCCCTTACTTGACTATGCAAATAGGCAATAGGATCTATAATTAATACTTTTGTTTAATTTTTTGTGTGTATTCAAAAAAGTTGTATAAGGCATTTTTAATTATTTTGAAAATAAAATTTTTAGCATATTTATTTAAATCTGCACAATATCACATGAAACTGAGGCTTACCTGGGGAGAAGGGAGTTGTTGAATTGCTTCTTGTAACATCTGTTGACCTTCTGGTGAAAGTTTGTTCCAGTACAAATCCAGTTCCGATATTTTGCCAACACACCCAGCCAGACATTGTGCTGCGTGGTCATCCAACCTCTCATAGTTTCTCACTGTAAGTTTGATCTGCGGAGAAAAGAAATGTTTTAACTTGACAATGAATATATCCTGTGGATTAAATTATTTATATCCTAATCATATATCAATTAAACCAACTTAAATATTCATTTAAAATATAACAAATTATAACAACTTAACAGCTGGAATATTGGGGCAAAACATGATTTGATATCTTTGTACATTTTATTAATATAGTAGCCTGTGTTGGAACTGTATGGTGATTCACTGGTGATAGTTGTTACAGCAGGGTATCCTGGAACTTAACCAAATTATACAAGAAAGGTCTTAGGCAATCGGAACCGAGTAGCTTAAAAATGAGATGATCAAATTTGGTTATTTTGACATGTGATCATTCAAAATAAAAAAAAATCTCCAAAACTTCTTGTTGAAACTGCCAAAGTTTGGTCTTGTTAAAAAGGTATAATATTAATATATCTTTTAAAAACAGGAACAAGTTTTAAACATTAACATACCTTTGTAATTGAAGTTTTTATGGAAACTTTTCCTTGTGTTTATGACTACTCAATTTAATTTTTAGGTAAATTTTTTTCAAAAAACAAACGATTTTTTTCGTAATACCTTGTTTTTGGGGGATTTAAATATCTGATATTGGCCACAATATTCTGTAAAATTTTTTGTTTAAAAAAATTGGGAAGGGTGTACGTAAGTGACGTAATAATACTGTAATGATGTCATCAAACCAAAAATACTTAAGCTTATTTGTAAAAATAATTTAGGCCGTATTGTCAACTGATCAACTACTGCATTAATTTATAAGAAAGGATATGACGTTAACGCCCGGATTGTGAGGTCATCAAAAAAAAAACTTCAGGATTTTTGAAAAATTATTTTAGAAACGGCACACAAGTTGACGTGATGTATTTTAATAAAATCAACTGCATTAAAATATTATGCTTTTGTAGTGGGTGTGGGTAGTAGTGATGAGGATATCTAGTGATTGGGGCAGCGTAATATTGTGGTATATGCTTGTCGGTAATTGAAATAAGTTGGCAGGGTATAAATGTGGTAATGTGTTTGTTTCATGACAATAAAGCTCATTATAAACAACTCCGTCAATTTTACACACAACCGCGTAGAAAGTGGTCAGGGTGAAAATCGAACCGAGAACCTGCCTGGTTATAATCTTCACTCTTGTATATGAGCTATTGTATGAAGTAACCTGGTTCCAACCATAACAGTTGGCTCCCATTTTGGTACTTTCATTTGATCGTCATTATTTATTAACTGATCAAGTGGAACAAAATAATTGATTATTCAAACATGAGTTTTAAAATTCATGATTTTGTGTTTTATAATAAATATATATTACAACAAAGTTAAATAATGCATTTTCCTTTATTTGACTATGCACATAGGCAATAGAATCTATAATTAATACTTTTGTTTAATTTTTTTTGTGTGTATTCAAAAAAGTTGTATAATGCATTTTTAATTATTTTGAATATAAAATTTTCAGCATATTTATTAAAATCATACACAACATTACATGAAACTGAGGCTTGCCTGGGGAGAAGGGAGTTGTTGTATTGCTTCTTGCAACATACGTTGACCTTCTGGTGAAACTTCGTTCCATTCCAAATCCAGTTCCGATATTTTGCCAACACACCCAGCCACACATTGTGCTGCGTGGTCATCCAACCTCTCAAAGCTTCGCACTGTAAGTTTGATCTGTGTAGAACAGGAATGTTAAAAGTTCACAATGAATATATCCTGTGAATTATATGTTTAATAATCAACTATCAAACAAACTAATTTAAATATTCATTTGAAATATAACAAATTTTAACAACTTAGCAGCTGGAATATTGGGGGCAAAATATGATTTAATATCTTTGTACATTTTTTTAATATAGTAGCCCGTGTTGGAACTGTATGGTGATATGATGGTAATAGTTGTTACAGCAGGTTATCCTGGAATCAAGTTATACAATAAAGGTCTTTGGGACGAGGCCATAATGGGTGAGATTAAACAAAAATAAATCCGAATGAAACACCATCATTTTAAAGCTATCTTAGTAATAAGAAAATGGTGGCGACCTTTAGAATTGATTTGGTTGAGCTGTCAATCAAAATCCCCGAGAGGATATGTAGCAAAGGAGTGGTACCTTTAATCTTATATTTTATAAGCAAGGACAGATTAACATTTTAAAGTTTCTTTTGGGTATATGTGTTGTAATTTTATAACATTTTTTCAGTTTATTAAAATACAGCTTAGGTTTGACGGCCACACCTTGACTACACCCACTCCAAATAACTAATTTGATTATAGACATGTTTTAACGAATGTAGTTTTGCCGTATTTTTCCAGTTTTTTAATGATATAAATAAAAGTCTCTGTCTCTGTTGAGTGCTTTCATCGTGGAAAGAATAATTAACCCAACTAGTTGATCAGTTGCACAGTCGTACACCACACAAATGCATATGCCACATACACAATGTAATAGCTTGCTAACATGGCTGTGGGTGGGTGGTGTTTTCGTGTAATAACTTCCATACATTTCCCAAACTCCAGGGATAAACATGAGTATCCTTCCCCACTATGTGATGGGGGCTGCTAGGATTGGGATTGACCAGCTTATGTCTTGTCGACAGGGTGATGTTATTAATTTTGGTGTTCTTTCTTCTGCAGGATGGAATGGTGCAAGGGGCATGTGACAGTCCGACCTAGACTAGGGTCGGAATAATGGATGGAATTTGGACCGAGTAGTTTAAAATTGAAATTAGTTTACAAGAAACAATTTACTTATTGCTGTGGAAGACATCCATTTTACTATAACCAAGCCGTCCACACGAGGTCAGACCGTCACCGATGCTCTACAACATGGCGGAAGAGGACGGGTTTGTGTCACCCCATGTGTACAGGATGATAGGGGTCTAAGTGTTAGTTTGAAGGATAATTTAATCAACAAATGAGGCGAAAAATGAAACACACATATTTTATTGCATTGCTGATGATGTTACGAACAGGAAGAATTCATGAATATTTGTTGATACCAGTCGGACACAGCACACCAGTTGGTGGGGTGTATTTTAAAGTCAGCCGCATCAAAATATCATAATTTGGGAGGGGGTGTGGGGATCTTGTAGTAGTGATGAGAATATCTAATGATTGGGGCAGCGTAATAATGTGGTATGGACTTGTCGGTAATTGAAATAAGTGGGCAGGAAATGAAAATGGCAATATGTTTATTTCATGGCAATAAATCTCATCATAAACAACCTAGTACATTTTACACACAACCGCGCAGAAAGTGGTCAGGGTGAAGATCGAACCAAGAACCCGTCTGGTTATAACCTCCACTCTTGTAAATGAGCTATTGTATGAAGTAACCTGGTTCCAACCATAACAGTTGGCTCCCATTTTGGTACTTTCATTTAATAGTCATTATTTATTTGATGGTAATTATTTATTTAATTGCGTTAATAATTTTCATGTGTTTGTGTTAGAAGAAACTTATATTATGCGTGTTTAACTATTTTGACTATGAAAATTTAAACTATATAAAAGAAACAAATGAAATAAGATAATGTCAAGCATAAGTAATCTTAAATCAATGAAACTCAATTCCTGTAAACCACATCATTCACACCACATGAAACTAAGGCTTACCTGGGGAGAAGGGAGTTGTTGTATTGCTTCTTGCAACATACGTTGACCTTCTTGTGAAAGTTCGTACCAGTCCAAATCCAGTTCCGATAATTTGCCAACACACCCAGCCAGACATTGTGCTGTGTGGTCATGCAACCCAACATAGCTTCTAACTGTAAGTTTGATCTGTGTAGAACAGGAATTTTAAAACTACACAATGAATATATCCTATTAATTATATGTTTAACTAGGCCTAGTGAGTGTCAACCACGTATTTAACCACCACTATTTGTAAAACACACGTTGTATGCCATATATTCATGCTACAAGGTCCATCTTGTAACTTGTATTATATGTTTAATAATCTATTATGATATCATAAAAAAACAAACCAGTTTGAATATTCATTTAAAAAATAACAAGTTATAACAACTTAGCAGCTGGAATATTGGGAGAAAAACTTTATTTAATATTGTTGTACATTTTAATAATATAGTAGTTTATTAATAAACGGTACACCTTTTAAAAAAAAGTCTTAGCAATAAGAAAATGGTGGATTAATATTAAGTCTATAATTATTTTTATTTTATTTATTGTTTTATACCCAAATCAGGAAGTCACTGTACAATCTAAATAAATTAGTAAAAAATTAGAAATATAATGATAATTCTAATAATGGACAGAATTGATAATATGATAAGAACTGCTGTACAACAACATTGTAATAGCTGCGGTACAGTTGTGTAAATATACACATCTATAATAAGCTACTTGAAGTATGGTTCCCAATATTTACCTTGTTTGGTCGATCATTGATAGCTGTGCACAAATCTCGTATACAATCGTTCAGTTGTTTGCAATTCCTTAATTCAAGTTCATCAATATGTTGAATATGAGGAACCAGGTATTCAGCTACATTTCCCAGCTTTATTTCATATAACTCTAACTTCTTGATCTAGAATTAAAGTTTTTAATTGTCACTGAAGATTTTAATTGTTTAATCAATAATATTATCATTCTATTTGAATAAGGTTGATGCTGGTAGAGTAAGGATTTTTATAACTTGGCTTAACTTGAATATTACTGTGTACGGTACCTAATTGAAAAAAGAAATGGAAGCAACTATGTTGAGAAAACTAGCTGCAATGGAAGAGGCAATGAAAAATATACAAGGCAAGCAAGAGATAATAGAAGCTAAGCTTGATAATAAAAGCCCCGATACTGCCCCTGTGTCTTCTATTTCAGATTCTACGGTGACCGCGAGAGAGGTTGCTGAGATGAGGTCTTCCTTAAACGGTCTTGAGGCGTCCATGAAAGAGCTAAGGACCATGCTTCAAAGAACGGATGAGCGAATAGACGACTTAGAGCAGTACGGACGGAGAAACTGCCTAGTACTACATGGGTGCCAGGACATCCCAACAGATCACAGATTTCTAGGTTACGTATTAGCAATTTTTAACAAGCTTCCTCTGCCCTTTCCTATATCACCAGCTCAGATTGACATTGCACACATGCTGCCAACGAAGAATGGACGAACCCCGATCATCGTGAAGTTCGTCCACAGAATCGTTTGAAACCAAATCTTCGCTGCCAAACAACATATTAAAGGAAGGAAGATGGCAATCACGGAGTCACTGACTGCGAGACGACTCCGCATCTTGGAGAAAGCCAAAGAGGCCTTTGGCTTTCGAATGGTGTGGACGAACAACGGAGTCATAAACGCAATGGTTAACGACAAAAGGCAAGTTATTAACAGACTAACTGACATTACTGCCCTTCTTGCTCGCAATTCCTCTTCCACCTAGGTATTAATACTATAAGATGCTGACAAATACAACCCAACCCTACTGGTACCACTTGCAAATTAGTTTGTATATAGCATTTGGCCAGTTACCTTACCCACTCTATGTCAACCCCCGAAAGATGTGTTTGTCAGTGTCAGCAAGCTCATCCGAATAAATCAAAATTTTATTAAGTGTGACAATTGCAAGTCCAACTATCATTATAAATGTCTCCAATTACTCACATATATTAAAAAATAATATTAAAGCAATTAGCCCCATCCATCTCAAATTGGCTTTGTAACCATTGCTCTTTTGAACACTGTCTTCCATTCTCAACGATTTCTGACACTGAACTTTCTCTTTTACTTACCTCCTCCACCTCTTCTAGAAATATGGACCCAAATAAGCTGTATTTATGTTTTAATGGTGGGGATGAGGTGACTTCTGTTAAGTGCCCGGAGCTGTATATTACCTTTGAAGAATGCAAATCTCATTTTTTTACAAACTACCAATGTTATTCTACCTTAAGTCTAAATATTAGATCATTGACAAATCCAAATAATTTTAATAAACTTGAAGCACTGGTTTCTTCTCTCAAATTTAAACCAGAAGTAATTGCTATTACGAAAACTTGAATAGTTGCGAACCAAACTGGCCACTATTCTTCACTTCCTGGTTATGTATTTCTTAGTAACAGTCGGTCAAAGAGCAGGTGGTGGGGTTGGATTGTATATTAGATCTGACCTGGATTTTCAAGTAATGAATTGCCTTACTGTGATGGAGGAGCGGATTTTTGAGTCCCTTTAGTTCCTTTTGTTGTCTTTCCTGACATATTTCCCAAGCACTCAACCAAATCTAAATCATCCTTCACTTATGGTGTCATCTACCGATCTCCTCCCAAATTGGACTCTGAATCAAATGCTTTATTCTTACACAATTTGTCAAATACTCTTGAAAAAATTGAATCAAGAGATTTACAGTGTATACTTCTTGGTGACTTAAATTATGACCTTTTAAAAGAAAATAACAACAACAACATTACAAATTGTACAAGTTTAATGCAGGAATATTGCTATCAATCTGTTATAAACAAACCAACTCGCATTACTGACTCGGATGCAGCAGTCATTGACCACATCTGGAGGACTTTCGACCCCACAATTTTAAAATCGGGTATTGTTACTGATAGTATATCGGACCATCTCCCAGTCATAATGACTATTAACACTGAAATAACCAAAAATTGTACGGAATTGTCATCACGGTCTTTTACCATTTTGAACACCACCATTTTTAATATTAATATTCAAAATTTAGACCTTCATGAAATCTTTTGTGAATCTGACCCAGATACTGCCTATTCTAAACTAATTAGCCTAACCAATATAATGATGAATTTGAAAACTGTTTTTCAATTATACATTTAAAAAGTAAAAAGGCTCAAAATAAATGGTACACCTTAAAAATTGCTCAGTTAAATAAAACAAAACAGAAACTTTGTAAAAAGTTTATACGAAAAAAAACAATGCAATGTCAAGTGGAATTCGTTACTGCTAGAAATCTTTACCACCGTGAAAAATACGTAGTGCGAAAAAAACCATTACAGGAAACTTTTTGAATCCAATAGAAAAAATATGAAAGCTACATGGCGGTCCATTAACTCTCTGCTAGGCAGACAAAGTCAACCAACTTCAAAATTCTTTGAAATAAATGGAAAAATGACAAGTGACCCAGTTACCATAGCAAACCAGTTTAATGATCATTTCTCTAATGTTGCATCCGAGTTGGTAAGACACATCCAACATTCCACATCACTTCCATCAGACTACTTGGTCCCCCAATCTTCCTCCTCCATCTACATATTCCCCACAAGCCCATTTAAAAACAAAGCAATAATCTAAAATATAAAGTCAAAATCTAGCAGCGGCATTGACAATATTCACTCAAAACTTGTAAGATCAACTCCCAATAACATTCTAGTTTACTTCCATCCTTTTCTAAAATACTACAAAAATTGATGTATAACAGAACTTATTCCTTTTTGAAACGAAACAACTTTTTTCATAACCACCAATTTGGATTTAGAAAAGGTCATTCTACCAGTTATTCTAGCAATGTATTGGTTAATCTATTATCCGATCAAATGGAAAAAAAGAATTCAGTCCTTGGTGTTTTTTAGACCTTTCAAAAGCCTTTGATACCATTGACCATAAAATAATACTAAACAAACTGTCACATTGTGGAATTCGTGGTGTTGCCTTAAGATGGTTCACCAGCTATCTTTCAAACCGTCGTCAAATTGTTAATTTTAATGGTGTTTAACTAACATGAACTCAGTAACTCTAGGTGTCCCACAAGGGTCAATACTTGGTCCACTTGTATTTCTCAAGGCGATCCTAGACACTAAAAAAAATCTTTATTATAAGTGCTAGGAAAAAAAAAACTGACCATGCCAAGAAAAGACGCATCAGTAACAACTACAACTACAGCAACAAACGAAAAGCTTGATAAAATTCTTGATGAGCTCGTTTCTATGAGAAAAGAGCTAGAAAAGCCAATGCAGAAAACACAAAACTGAAAGCTATACTTAATAAGTTTTACTACAAAATGGATGCATTGGAACAATACGGAAGAAGAGAAAACCTAAGAATCTATGGTGTACCAGAATCTTCCCAAAACTATGATGATGGAGCGGAAGTCATAACAAAAATTGCACAACAACTTGATGTGCCTCTACAACGTTGTGATCTGCAACGGGTCCATCGTCTAGGAAGAAGGAGAACAGAAGAAGGAGCCAAACCACGACCAGTTATAGTTCGTTTTATTTCTTACCAGCAGCGACAGGCAATCATCATGAAGCGACGGAATCTGAAGAATATTAAAGGACGGGAAAGCACATCCTAACTGAAGACCTTACTCCATTAAGAGCCAAACTTCTCTACTACATCAAGAAGCAAACGCGAGACAACGATTATGGAGCACTTCACACAAAAATGGTAACATTATTGTAAAATATAAAGATCAATTGCACATTATAAGAAGTCCTGATGATTTGTTTCGTCTTGATATAGAAATTGATTGGAAACTGTTGAATGATAGAGACTTGTTCGAAATGAATCATTCTGAATAAATATAATAACCTTTTATATATGTAGTAACCAATAAAGTAGACTAAATTAATTTATATATAATGACGGGAAAATATCCCTGTACCTTTTGCCAAAAATCATGTACGAATAGACAACAATGTATTAATTGTGATGTATGCTTGTCCTGGGCTCATCTTAGATGCACTAAACTTACTATGACTCAATTTAATGAACTTGGTTATTCTGATGAAAATTACTTTTGCCAATCTTGTATCAATAGTATATTTCCATTCCAAACATTAGTAGAAAAAGAGCTCCATGAACTACATTTTCATGATAAAAGCTTAGATTATGTTGAAAACATAAAAATATATAGTAGTTGAAGATGCCAAAATAGTCTTTTTTATGTTGCTTTAATTTGCAATCACCTTTATTTCGTATTAAATCAATTAATTTATGTAATTCTATGTTTAAACCTCCAAAATCAATCATGCGTTACTTTTGTTGCGTTCACAAGGTCACTTTGAGTTTATCGTTTTGCCATGTTTTACTTTAAAGTTATTCAAAGGAAATTAGAGACTGGCTGCACCACACAGTCAGTAAGTATACTTGTTTTTCTATTTTTTACCTAATTATTGTGTTCACTTTAGTAAAACTAAATGCCGTTTTTCCTGTGTTAACTTATTTTTAGAAAACCATTAAAAGCTGGAAACAAAAGAAAAGAAATGCGTTGTTGACAGTGGTGCTCCCAAAGAATAGTAATAGTTGAGCACCTAAAATTTGGCAACTATATTAAGTTTTTGACTTCAGCCAATCTCTACATACAAACATCTGAAACCATCCAAGAATGCCGGGATCAACACCAACATTAACCATAGCAAGGCCTAAAACCAGATCACAAGGAAAACCAACAAAGGCAAGCTCTGTTACCCAAAAAGACCAACCTGGGGCATCATCGGATGTGACAAATAATAGGCCTCTTGTGTCATCCCCAACCCAACCAACCAATGGAGGATGCCACAGTGTAGCAGATATAATACAAAATGATGAACCAAACTTACCAGTGATCAATCCAGAGGACAGCATCTCGCAAATATCTCGGGTCTCTATTTCATCAAGCAAAAGAAGTACATTGGAAAATATCAGGCTTCTAGCAAAAGTAAAATTAAATCAACAACAAAATCTTCTCCAACAAAAAATAATTCAAACGAAACGAGAATACGAAGATGAAGAGCGCCAATATCGACTAGCTAAAAAACAACTTGAACTGGATAGTGAACTTCAAATACTCAAAGCTGAAGAAGATTACTGCTCCACCATTTCAAGATCCAAGGTAAAGCTAAATAGTTGTCTAGAGGAAAATAAAAGGGATCAAAATACATATGAGGTACCCCTAATTGAAGCACTGAGAATGCACTAAAGCTACCCCCACAACAACTGGAAATATTTAGTGGAAATCCAATACATTATTGTGACTTCGTCCGTGCTTTTAAAAGCCTCATCGAAGATAAGGTGTCTGATGACACTCAGAGGCTTTACTACCTTGTACAGCATACTGCCGGACTAGCTAAGCAACTTGTCTCTAGTTGTCAACACATGCATCCTAGTGAGGGATATGCAACTGCCAGAAAACTGCTGCATGATAATTTTGGTAACCCATGCCAAATAGCTACAGCCTACTTAAACAAAGTAGCTAATGCACCGTGCGGAATTTTTGGGCCTTCAGACACTGTCAGTTTACAAGAATATTCAATCTTGCTAACATCATGTAAAAACACTTTGGAAAGCATTGGTTACCTAAATTATGCAAACAGTCCCGAAATGCTGCTAAAGATAATAAATAGACTTCCCTCTAGCATGCATAACAGTTGGCGAACCAAAGCCGATGAAATTATGTTTGAACGTCATCAAACTGTTGGTATCCAGGACATTGCAGACTTTGTAGTAAAGAAAACCCGAGAAGTAACCAATCCCATTTTCGGTATTGCAGCTAATCATTCCACTAGGCCATACATGGACAGCTCAACACCAAGAAAAGCTGGTGGCTCTTCATTTGCAACAAATGTACAGGTAGCAAATCCATATGAAAATTCCATTCAAAATTACAATTGTAACCTGTGCCGTGGAAACCATTACCTTAACCAATGTAGAGGATTTAGAGCTTTGTGCCACCTAAAAAGACTTGAATTTGTTAATGCACACTATCTATGTCACTCATGCCTGCAACCAGGTCACTGTGCGTCCCAATGTTTCCGCAAGGACCCATGCTTAAAGACTGATTGTACTGCACGACATACAACCTTGCTGCACCCCCCAGATCCTGTGAACGCTGCTACCATGTCACCAACTGCTACTGTTAGATGCGGATTTGCTAGTACCGGTACGGACAACACATCGAACACTTTTCTACCTGTTATTCCAGTGAAGGTACGTGCCAAAAATAGTCAAGTGTGTACCATCACAAACGCATTCCTGGATCCCGGAAGTACCTCCTCGTTCTGCTGTGATTTTCTGATACACGAGTTGGGCGTTACTGGACCAACAGTAAAAATAGACACACCCACTGTCAGCAGAAGAACAGAAATAAGACAAGCTCAACTTATTAATGACCTTGAAATTAGTGATTTAAATAAAAATGATTTTGTCCCATTGGCACCACTATTTTCTCACGACAAGTTACCAGTGTTAAAATCTGGGATTCCTTCCTCGAAAGATGTAGGTCGATGGCCTCATTTATATTCTGTTAATCTATCTTTTCATGATGGCCCAGTTGGTTTACTAATAGGTAGTGACCATCCTCAAATCTTACAACCCGAAGAACTTGTTCACAGTCAAGATGGCGGGCCGTACGCAAGTAGAACTATGCTTGGCTGGGTAGTAAATGGCCCCAACAAGAAATCCGTAAGTTCTAACAGTTTAAAATCTATTTCTACTCATAGCTACGGTGTTAAAACTGACCCACAAATTCCGCATGAATTATGTGTCGACAATATTCAATCGAATAAACTGGATCGAAAAGAATTGTCTGTCCAAGAACTGAATTGTAGGAACTCTGTGGAAACATCAGTCACGCAATTAAAAGAGGGTCATTATGAAATGTTAAAAAAGAACCAACCTGATAAAAAAGGCCATGCCGAGAATATTGCCGATACTCAATTAAAAGTCAACAATGAACTTCAAGCTTTTAAGACTGGGTTACCTGCAGATACAGCTGTTGGGCTGCAATGGTATTGAGAAATCAGGCCTGTACTGCCGACGCAGATGGCGACAAATTCAATATATGGCAGATATATTCTGGCGGCGCTGGATATGCCAAGTACCACAATTGCAAGCTGGGCAAAAATGGACGAAACCAAGTAAAAAGTTTGCAGTCAACGACGTGGTGCTGTGGTGAATGATAGTTTGCCTCGTAATACCTGGCTCATCGGACGTATAATCGAGACCTTTCCAAACAAAGATGGTCTTGGTTCAAGTTGTGTGTGTTCGAACCAAACATCTAATTTTAAAATGCCCAATAACCAAGTTATGCTTGCTCAGTGCGGCTTAGTAACAGGTTTTGTTATATGTGTATTGTACCACATTCAAATTGTGGTTAATGATATGCTGCTCATATTTAATCGACTGATGTTTCCTATTTCGTAACTTTTGTTATTTGATGAAATTGTTGTACACATGTGCTATCTGTTATGCATCTTCTCTTACTTGCGTATATTATTAAGCATCACGCAAAACTAAATGCTTAAAAGGGCGGGAATGAAGATGCCAAAATAGCCTTTTTTATGTTGCTTTGATTTGCAATCACCTTTATTTCGTATTAAATCAATTAATTTATGTAATTCTATGTTTAAACCTCCAAAATCAATCATGCGTTACTTTTGTTGCGTTCACAAGGTCACTTTGAGTTTATCGTTTTGCCATGTTTTACTTTAAAGTTATTCAAAGGAAATTAGGGACTGGCTGCACCACACAGTCAGTAAGTATACTTGTTTTTCTATTTTTTACCTAATTATTGTGTTCACTTTAGTAAAACTAAATGCCGTTTTTCCTGTGTTTTTCTACTGTGATTTATGTTTATTGCTCAAACTGTGTAAACTTATTTTTAGAAAACCATTAAAAGCTGGAAACAAAAGAAAAGAAATGCGTTGTTGACAGTGGTGCTCCCAAAGAAAAGTAATAGTTGACCACCTAAAATTTGGCAACTATAGTAGTGGTAACAATAATTCGACATGTAGATACAAATATTTTGATAAAATGTCTGAGGATGATGCTGCAACTAGTAATACTAATCTGTCTATTCTGCATATAAATGCTCGCAGTTTAATAAAAAATAAAGATTGCATTGAACAAAT
>CH002093.1:183927-225913 GCA_000149265.1 Ciona savignyi | reverse complement strand
AATGCTAAAGGAATTTTCAACACTCCCCAGTCTAATTGCAATCTCTGAAACTAAATTAAACGACAAAAGATCCCCTGGCTGCAATGTAGACATTTTAGGGTATAGATTTATTCATAATGATTCCTCAACTTTTGCTGGCGGTGTAGAATTATATGTCCTTGAATCGTTATCATTTAATCAGATTGAGGAATATGAATTGGGAGTTGACCATTGTGAAAACATATGGGTTCGGATACAATTATGTTCCAAAAGGTCATGTATAGTTGGTGTAATATATAGGCATCCTATTTATGATTTTAATGAATATGAAAAGAGACTGTGTGAGACAATTGCAACTCTAAACTCTAATAAAGAAACATATTATATTCTAGGTGATATAAATATTAATGTAATGAAGTATTCGGAAATCTCCCGAATAAAAAGATATTTTGATTCACAGTATTCATTAGGTTGTATGACCATTATTGATAAACCTACCAGGATAACAGCCTCATCATGCTCATTAATTGACCATTGTTATACTAACAAGGTTATAAATAATATAGAAACTAATGTAATTATTACTGACATTTCTGATCATTTCCCAGTATATATTAATAATATTAAATCTGTTAAGCCACTTAAGGTAGTATCTAAAATGCAAAAGAGGGACATGAAACATTTTAATATAGATACTTTTTTAACTGATCTCCAAAATAACTTACTGTCAAATATTGCTTTGAATGGTAACTTAAGCACAGTTCATGCAAAGTTTTCTGAATTTATTCATGAGCTGAGCAGTACATATGACTATCATGCTCCACTTCCAAATCAATATGGATTCAGACACGACTACTCCACGTCACTTGCACTTTCTGATATATGTGACGACCTCATACATAATCGCAGTAATGGTAAAGTTACTTGCAGTATATTTTTAGACCTTGCTAAAGCGTTTGATACAGTGGATCATAATATCTTGCTTCACAAATCAGCCTGCAATGGAATTCGTGGTAAACCATTAGAATTAATTAAGAGTTATCTTACAAGTCGTAAGCAATATACATTAATCCTAAATGTAAAGTCTGATGTAAGGAAAGTAACTTGCGGTGTACCCCAGGGCTCCACTCTAGGTCCGCTACTATTTTCATTATATGTAAATGATTTACCACAGGTTTCCAATTTTCGTACCAGGCTATTTGCTGATGATACTAACTTAACCTTATCTGCTGATAATATAGATATATTACAAAATCATGTTCAGGAAGAACTTGTAAAAATTGATGAATGGATGTCTAAAAATAAACTTTCTATAAATTACAATAAAACCAAATATTTACTCATCATGCCCACCCAGTGTAAACTGGTCAGCTCCCATTTTGTTCTCAAAATGAATAATACTACTATTGAGCAAAGATCATGTATCAAATATCTTGGAATTCTAATTGATGATGATTTCTCTTGGAAATCTCACATCAGTCATTTATGTACAAAACTTGCAGCATCATCTTATATTTCATTAAAATTAAGGGATTATGTTAACATCAAAATACTTCGTCAAGTATATTATAGTATCGTATATTCCCATATTCATTATGCTATAACAAGCTGGAGTGGTGCGACTAAGACTACCCTTAAGCCATTAAATGCAATCCATAAACGAATACTTAGGAATATGACATACAGTGAATATAGGGCACATACAGATCCATTGTTTTTTAAATACAAAATTTTGAAAATTGATGATGTGTATAGGATGGAGATTGCTAAAATAATGTTTAAAGCAACCAGACAAAACTTACCTGTTACATTGCAATCATTTTTTAACCCTGTTTCTAATGTGCATAATCATGATACAAGACTGGCTTCCAACCAAAATTTTGTTCTACCATCGTTTCATATGAAACTTGGAAAGCAATCCCTGAGGTATTGCGGTCCGATTTATTGGGCAACCATACCAATGGAAATAAAAATAATTTCGTTTTCTGTCTTTAAAAAAAACATTAAAAATAACATGATTAATTGTTATTCACATGGTATATAGATTATATGGACAGGCATACATAAATTTACTTAAGGTGTCTGGTTTGAAAATTAATAGTCCTGTTATGTAGTAGCCTATATATACTTCTAATTACGATACCGATGTAGAAAAAAATGATTTTTTTTTGTTTTTTATATTTATTTACTTTATTATTATTTTTTTCCTCAAAAGTACTGCCACTGTGTTTAATTTTTATTGCAAATATATAACTCAAAATAAAAGAGGGTGGCAGTGACTCGATGACTTAGCAGTCTTTTCACTGTCACCCTGGCCAGCCAGCATCAATTATGTTTTCTTTTCTATAATGTTATTGTGACACTGTGTTTTTTTTTCTTTATTTATTTATTATAAAAAATGGTGATTGTAACTATTATAAAAATTATCATGCTGACCAAAATAAAAATCTTGAAAAAAAATCTCATTTATATAAATGATTTACCAAATTGCCTTAAACACAGTGAAACAATTATGTTTGCAGACGACACCAGCATTTTCCCTGTTGTGTATTTATTTTGTATTTATGACGTCATTATTCGGTTGACTGATTTTATGTTTAATCACGTGACTTTGTTGTTCTCTGTGACCTTGGGCCTAACGTGGCTTGCCCATATACGCGATTATAGTTCAGTGTTACTTTTTGCCTCCTGCACGCAATAAACTGCTGAGTATATAACAATGGCGACGAGGATGGGATAGACTTGCAAGCGGGTTAAGCAGGAATTTAGCAAAGAAAGAGAAGAATGGCGTTCCTGGGCTCAATGGCGGAATTTGATGGCCTAGTGGAAGACTGGCCGACGTATGTGGAAAGACTCGAGCAGTATTTCGAGGTAAACGAAATTCATGCCATTTTCTTAGATGATGCACTAACCCAGTGTTTTGTATGTGGCCTGCAAAGTGAATCTATCCAAAGAAGATTGCTTACAGAGTCTGATTTGACCTTCAGAAAAGCAATAGAGATTGCAACTGGAATGGAAAAGGCTTCGAAAGAAACTACGGCCCTGCAAAATGCACAATCGGTGTATAAGTTTGACCGATGTGCGGGTACTGGCTCTAGCAATAGAGCATTCAGGACCAGTAATCAAAGGAGTAGGCCGGAGGTCTGCATGCACTGCGGCAGAACTGGGCATGCTGCAAAGTATTGTAACATGAAAAATGCAACATGTTACCGCTGTGGTCGGGTTAGTCATATCACAAGGGTGTGTAGCTTGCCCCAGCCAATGAGAGAACGCCGGAGAATGGACCCAAGAATACAGCATTTCAATGAAGCACCCGATAAAGTGAGTTTCCTTAAACTTAATAGTCTACATTTAAACCGTGAGATTATAGTGTTGTCACCCAGAGTAAATGATATAACACTGCACATGGAGCTGGACACTGGGCCTGCTTTGTCAGTAATGTCCTGGTCTAAATTTAAACATACATTTAAAGGTGCCAACCTCGAATCAACCGAAATTGTTTTGAAAACGTACACGGGAGAAAAAGTAATACCTGTTGGTGTTTACCCTGTCAAGGTAACTTACAAGAACCAACTCCGGAACCTAAAGTTATACGTATTAAAAGAGGATGGTCCTACTTTATTAGGACGTGAGTGGCTTAAATCATTTAATAATAAGTGTGGTTGTTTGTATACACTCAATGAAGGAAGCTCCAAAACCTTAGAAGCTATTTTAAGTTCTCACTCTGTTGTTTTCGAGGAAAACCTGAGCACCTTAAAGAATATCAAGGGGAAATTACACTTAAAACCGGATGTACAACCAAAATTTGTAAAAGCAAGGACACTTGCATACAGTTTGAGAGGCAAAGTTGACCGGGAACTCACAAGATTGGTACAAGAAGGAACCCTGGAGCCCATCTCATGGAGTGATTGGGCAACGCCAATTGTACCAGTGGTCAAAAAGGATGGAAGTGTAAGGATCTGTGGTGACTTTAAGGTAACTGTGAACCTGTGTCTAAATATTGAGCAGTATCCGTTACCGCGTATCGAGGATATTTTTGCCAATTTGGCTGGTGGACAACAATTCTCAAAACTTGATTTAAAAAATGCATATTTACAGATGCTCATGGATGATGAGTCAAAACCATTATTAACCATTAACACCCACAGGGGCCTTTATCGTTACAATCGTATGGCTTTTGGAATTGCCTCTGCTCCTGCCTTGTGGCAACGGGCTATAGAACAGGTACTGCAAGGTCTCCCTGGGGTGCAATATATTTTGGACGATATGATCATTACCGGCGCGACAAGAAATGAACATCTAGAAAATTTGGATAAGGTGCTGCAGAGGTTGAAAGAGTATATGGACTAAGAGCCAACCAGAGCAAATGTGAGTTTTTCAAAGAGAAAATTGAATTTTGTGGTCACATCATTGATAAAAGGGGTCTGCACAAGACACCAGAGAAGATTTCTGCCATCTTGAATGCTCCGGCCCCAGAAAATGTGACACAAGTACGTTCCTTTCTTGGGTTAGTTAATTATTATCATCGGTTTCTGCCCAACCTGACTGACTGTTTACACCCCATAAATGCATTGCTGGAAAAGGGACATAAATGGATCTGGTCTAAACAATGTCATGATGCATTCGAAGAGGTTAAGAGGTTAGTGGCATCAGACAAGGTGTTAATGCACTATAACCCAAAGTTACCCGTCAGACTGGCCTCAGATGCTTCCCCGTATGGAATTGGTTGTGTTATTTCTAATGTGTTAACGACCGGAGTCGAACGCCCGATCGCGTTTGCCTCCCGTTCCTTATCAACCGCGGAAAGAAATTACTCCCAAATTGATAAAGAAGCACTAGCAATTGTATGGTCTGTAAAGAAATTTAATACTTACCTGTATGGTAGACATTTCACCATTGTCACAAATCATGCACCATTAACGTCAATATTTAATCCGAAAAAGGGCACCCCGTTGATGACGGCAGCTCGGTTACAAAGGTATGCCTTATTTTTATCAGCGCATGATTATTCTATTGAATACCGTCGGACCACAGAGCATGGAAATGCAGATGCTATGTCACGACTTCCATGCGAACCAGCTACAAACTTAGATGTTGACTCTGTACAAATGTTTTATCAAGAGCAAGTGTCAACCTTACCCGTTACTGCAAGTGCAATTGCCTGTGCAACACGGTATGACCCAATGTTGTCTCGCGTATACACCAGTGTTTCCTCGGGTAAATGGAGTAAAACCCCTGAGATGATACCATACTGGTCGAAAAGGTATGAAATTTCCATTCATCAAGGATGTTTAGTGTGGGGTCCTCGGGTAATTATACCCAGGAAAATACAATCCTCTATCTTGAAGGAGCTGCATATTGGCCACTTGGGAATGGTTAAAATGAAAGCTTTGGCTAGAAGTTACGTATGGTGGCCCAATATTGACAAAGATTTGGAAAATATTTCTAAATCCTGTCCTGGGTGTCTTTTGAAGTTATTCCAGTTTCATCTACAACCGCGGAGAGCACAATTGACGTGTTACGTACCATGTTTGCCAGAAATGGTATCCCAGAACAAATTGTGTTGGATCCTCAATTTACATCAACCGATTTTAAAATTTTTCTTAGCAAAAACGGTGTGCAACACATCACGTCCGCTCCGTATCACCCTACAAACGGTGTGCAACACATCACGTCCGCTCCGTAGGCTACAAATGGTCAAGCAGAACGATTCGTGCAGACATTCAAGAAGGGACTGCGCTCGATGGCAAGTGAAAGGGGAAGTATTCACTGCAAATTAGCAAGATTTCTGCTACAATACAGAAATGCAACTCATTCCTTGACGAATGAGAGTCCTGCAATATTAATTGTAGGTAGATGCCTTCAAATGAGACTGGATCTGCTTCGCCCAGACGTGCGACAAACTGTTCGAACAAATGTGACCAAACAAGTGATAAAGCACCATGGTCAAGAACCTCGACATTTTGAGATTGGACAAGCTGTGGCTGTCCTGGACCACCGGGGGACACATCGATGGGCAACAGGAAGAGTGTTGGCTAAACTCGGCTCTTTAACGTATTCTGTGCAGGTAGAACCCAATTTAACTTGGAAGAGACATGCGAATCAAATGTTTGCTGTACCGGAACCTAGTGGCGCACCAGATTGTAATAGTGAAGTTAATAACCATAAGCGCAATGAATTTACTGATGTTACAAATCCACCTAATATAAATATACCACCTTGGGAGGACTTCCCTGTACCAACTCCTACAACAGACAATGACCAAAGCACTAATGAAAATGAAATTGTTACCCCTGTTGAATGTACGACACCTATTATCACTGTGCCAAACCGCCGATACCCAAATCGAATTCGTAACGCCCCAAAGCGACTTGATCTTTAATGTATTAATGCAATCGTATACCATGTCAAATTAGTGTGGAGGAATATGTTGTGTATTTATTTTGTATTTATGACGTCATTATTCGGTTGACTGATTTTATGTTTAATCACGTGACTTTGTTGTTCTCTGTGACCTTGGGCCTAACGTGGCTTGCCCATATACGCGATTATAGTTCAGTGTTACTTTTTGCCTCCTGCACGCAATAAACTGCTGAGTATATAACATTCCCCTCCGGTCCAAACCAATTAGTTATATGTAAAAATGCAAATAATAATTTGGAAAGAGTATCGTACCTGGCCCTCGACCAACAAATTGGTTCTTAATATTGACAAAACGAAAAGCAAACCTGAACTTTTACCATCCTCCATTATCATTAACAACTATCAAATTGAACAAGTCAATTCATTTAAATTTTTAGGTTTAACCATAGATAACAGACTATCATGGAAGCCACATATGCTTAATTTGGCCAAAAAAATTAATTCAAATCTTATTATGGTACGTAAAATCCGACCACTCATCGATCGTTCGTCACTTTTATCACTATATCACTCACTAATTCTTAGTCACATTCAATATTGCATCTCCTCCTGGTGTTTTGGTAACAACCAAATCCTAGCCAAATTACAACGTGTGTGCAATAGGTATATTCGAATGATTTTTAACCTTGGCAAACGGGAAAACACTGTTTAAACAATGCAGCAACATCAACTTCTGACTATATATATGATATCGAAATCTTATCAATAGTGCACCGGTGCAATTATCAAAAGCTTCCCACGGCCCTTCTTCATTCTATACAGGTAAAACCCATGACCACTAGGATGACGACCAGAAGCAGAACAAAATTTATATTCCATTCTGCAGTAAAATGATTTCTTAACAGTCCATTAAATATATTGGCCCCAAACACTGGCATCAATTACCAATAAAAATTCGAGAGATTCAACCACATCATAAATTTATTAAAGCTGTTAAACAACACCTCTTGAATGATCCTCATCCCCTTCCATGAACTAACTGTGCAATAATTATCTAAGATTCTATATATTAAACCATTTCTTACCTAAATACTACCCTTATATTAAACTCTATTGCCAGTCATTTTTACTATAATATTTCATTATTACCTTTCCTTTATTTATTCTCATTCCTCCCACTGCACACTCCTCTCACAAATCTCTGTGTTTTTTTATTTTTGTTTCTATTATTTTTATTAATTTGCTTTATCACAATTTGACTATTTGACTTTCACTGTATTAGTCCACTGTATAACTCACAGCATGCTGTCTTATTTGTATCATTTCATCATTTAAGTCACAGGGGTTTTTACTGTTAATGGCATGCCGAAGGCAGTTTGTATTTGTAGTGCTGTTTTCTTTTTAGTTTTTTGCTGGCCCTAATAGTATTTATTGCTCTACTGCATGCCACATCTTTTTAGTACTTAACCAGCACTATTTTATTTACTCTTATTATTCAGTCTTTCTTTTTTAAAACTTTTGTTAGCAGTCTTTAAGACCCATACTGCCCAGAAATTCTTGTTTCAGTTGTAAAGAAATTCCATCGGCGAAAATGATTGCTCTTCCACCTTCCCCGGCTCATTCATCTGCTCTTCGCCGGGGGCTGCGATCCTCTTTTCTGCGATGATGCCCCAATAAAGTTGAGATTTGACAGTGCAACCAAATTACTGTGGAGACTTCACATTCAACTATTTCGGACTTACTATTTATAAATTACACACAAAAAAACGGAAGCTTGCTGCTGTTTATCTGTTTATTCCTTTTCTTTAATGTAATTCTTTATAAAATATTTATGTATCCTGTATACATATCACTATCATAATTAGTTTATTTATATTTGCTAGTGCAGTAATGTTCTGCACTTAAAGTGCTTTCCTTAATAAATATAGTGCAATAACTGTTCTTGCACCAATTATAATTTAATGTCTTATTAAGTGTGTTTTGAAACGATTGTTTTTAACCACTGGTGGAATTTCATTTTAAGGTTTTTTTTCTTTTTCCACTTAATCCCAAAGCCGGCTCCCCCCTTAGTACTGGGTCGCGGTTGCACACTTTTCTCAAGGCTTAAATAACATCAAATTTAATAAGTTAATTTTGATTTAATTTGTTTTCTGTTGAAATTTATTTTTTTAATGTAAGGTTTAACGCCCACGTCATTTTTTCTCCTAACTTGCAATATGTGTGTTGCAATATGTAGTCACTGACGTGCTTTAACTACTGTAGTTTTGCCGTTTTATCCGGTCTCCTTAATTTGAAAAAAATGTTCTATTCTTCTTTATTGTAACAAAGGAGCAAAATAAACTTAACCAACGATGTCCACTATGCTGTTCATTGTACAATAGTGTGTGTGAATTAAATGGTTTTGGTGAGTAAGTGCTTTTATCATTACAGAAAATTTGATAAAACTTCCATGTACTTTTTCAAACATCAACAAACCTGACCTTCATGTCTTAATGTAATAAACAACCAGAGAATGTCAACCACGTGTGAGCAACGACTAATATTAAAGAAATGAACGGGTTTCCTGGCTACCTCATCACCCTTGGTATATCTTATATAAAGTGTATAATGTTTGTTTTTGAAAGCAGAAACTAATGAGTTATCCTTTACTGATTTATATATTGAAAATAGTGTATTATGATGAGTCATATGTTTTTATATTTTAACGGATTTCCTGTGGTATCTTGCGGTATGTAGATTACGTCTCTTTCTTAGTTAATTTTATTCACCTTTAACTTTTCTTACAATGCAGAGTTAATAAACCTTTGGAATAATCAATGCCCAACATTCGCAAAACATCCTTATCCTTATAAAAATTTAACACAATTGGACATTTTCTTTCTTATTGTATGTAGCGACAATGTGACTATTCACTGGTTTCAGTAGAATCGAATAAATGGGGGATTTTCAGGAAAAGAGTTAAAGATTGCGGAAAGTGGCACACATCATTTTGTAAATATTTACATTTCTCATTTATTTATTTACTTTAGTTAAGTGTGTCACCTAATTCGAACGCGTATTAAGATTGTATTTATGACAGGTTATGCATATTCTATTATGTGGGATTTTCCGGGGTGTACATTTTATTCCTTTATTTTAAAGTAAACATTCCTTTCTTATTTAGACATAGAGTTACCTGTCACCAGCGTTACCCAGAGGAAAAAGATGAAATGAATTCAACATTCGGAATTTCATAATTAACCAATTGACCAAAAACATTCTTTAAAATTGAATATGAAAGAAAATATGTCTTGAAAACCACAAATGCTGCTGTTTTAAAAAAAAATTAAACAGAAATTTGCTCATTAACCACCTATCCCTCAAAACATTATTTTATTCACTGGATGTTAATCCTATCAAATACTGCGTATTCACCTTGGTGTTATGCTAACACTCACTTATCAATATGTAAGATACATGCAATAAATATAAATGAATTTTAAATTAGGAAAACAGTTAGAATTATGCACCGACATATTCTTTACATGACATGCACAAACTAAAATTCTTCTCAATAATATTGTAAATCTAGCAAGATAACCCTTCATATATTGC
The DNA here is from genome assembly GCA_000149265.1 of Ciona savignyi. Lineage (NCBI taxonomy): Eukaryota > Metazoa > Chordata > Ascidiacea > Phlebobranchia > Cionidae > Ciona > Ciona savignyi. The sequence continues at coordinate 215,977 of CH002093.1, read as the reverse complement.
AAGGTATTAAGTTAAATTAATAAACCCAGTAGAACATACCAATTTATAATTTCATACTCTAGTATAACGATTACTCAACAATCAATAACATTTGTTATCTTCACAATTAGATGACTTTCCGAATCCACTTTATCATACATAAACTTCCCTATTTAATTCCCATATTACCCTTACAGTTCTATAAATTCCCTTCCACACTTCACACTTAGCGAGCTTACTACGCTGATAAGTAAAACCAAAGAAACCTACAATACAGACATTCCTTCTTAAATGTTCAGGAAATCTATTTTTATAATAGAAACCCTTGTATTTTAATTTTTAAATCATATTTAAGCTGAATGTACTCTTTCAATAAATAGTCTGGGCCGAATTTATGAATAAAATGCAAGGCGAACCTATTGAAGGCAAATTTTATAATTTCAACTTACCCTGGTGTACGTTGACCCCGTTAAACCACAAAGAAAAGTTGCCGTTTCAGGCGTTCCACGACGATCATCAACTTTCACCGTTAAGTTGTGAGGTTCTGAACAGGAGGTGAAAGCAAACGCAAGATCACGTGCTTGGGTTGGGTTCGAAGGAACTATCATTGTTATGTCAGTTGGTAGGCATTCCTCTACTTGTTTTATTACTTCTTTATCATCAAGTTCATGCATCCAGCCTGATACTTTACCAAGTAAAGTATTGAAGTTGTGTGTATTCGGAACAATTTCTTGTCCTGAAATTATTTCCAGCATTATTTTCTTTTTTTCCTTAAAATCTTTGATATGTGAAGTTGGGAAGATGAGTTCCAGATCTGCTTTAGAAGTCAGGTTGCAAATGCCAAACATGAATCTTGCCACAACTTCCCACTGGAATTCTTCAAATATGAAGCCGTAATGTTGAAATTGTTGATATGGAATGAAGAGCATCATGTAAACAGCAGTGAGAAATTCCTGCCACATGAGGTGAGAAAAGTAACTTCGCTTATCTCCTTCTAATATTTTCATTCTCATGCCTGATGATTTGTCAACATATATGTGCATAAAGTTATAGGCCATTGCTTTGTTGATGTTTACTTTATTGAAGTCTTTTATATCAAACACTAGTCGTTGTTTTTCAAATCCGTTGAAAGCTAATTGGCTTAATTTAACCAGTTCTAAGCTGATTTGTTCTTCCGTCATGTTTGATTTCAAATGCTCAGAAGTTATGTAGTGAGTTAGTGCAAATATTAAGACTTGCGTCATTGAGTTTATCTCTTTGCCTGAAGACAAACAAACAAGAAGGCAAGCCATGATCAGAATGCAATTGACAGGGACATAACACAAAGCTGAAAGATTGGGTCGCTCCTTCAGAAATTTTTTGATTGCAGGATACCTTTCACCACAGATCTGTGTTCCGAGATCATCTATGGCATCTTGATCCAGACCCAGCACTTCAAGAACGAAAGATGGTCTACAATCCTGGTGTATCTGATAGAACTGACCTGGTCTTGAAGTGACGAGTTTCACAGCATTGGGCAAAATAGTAGAGTTAAATAAATTTTTGATGATGTCCACCGGTTTAGACTTTCTATCCAATGGACAGTTTTTTGGTGTTTCAGAGAAATTGGCTGCCGCTTCATCTATACCATCCAACACAATGACAACATTTGGACTATTATGCAACAACTTAATCAACTCTTTGTTTTTCTCGTCGCCATAAAGCCAGTTGCTGATGCTGTTGTCAGTTAGAAATTGAAAGGGTGTTACTTCGTTTTCAAAGTTAACCTTTTTTATTGAGATGTAGAATAAATATTCTGTTTTTGGTAGAATCATTTTATCTAGTATGGATTTGGTGACCATCTTGCTGGTTGTAGTTTTACCTACGCCCGGCTGCCCAATAAACCCTATAATGTTGCCATGTTGATTGATGTACTTTGCTTTACCATTATCAGTTTTACACCTTGATGCAGCTTGTGTTGCAGTTTCTTTAGCTTTATCAAATAGTTGGTTAATTGCAATCCTTGGTCCATCTGTGGTGGGGATCAATGGAACGTGTCCACGATTCATATGTTCCTTCCAATAAATGTTGTCCCCATAAATAATATGTTTATGACGGACTTCAGTGATTTGAAGTTTTACTCTTGTAATTTCACGTTCAAGCTGAATTGGCAAGACGGTTTTGTCAACAATTTGATTTGCCCGTACGGTCAACTTATTTTTTAATTCTTTAGCTAAAAGATAAAAATATAAAGAAGGTTAAGATTTAGAACTACTAAATTATATGTTCAAGCGATGATCTACTCATGGTAATGGAAAGTATAAAGCCAATTAGTGGAAGAATGCAAAACACTTAAATTAGTTTTACTTCTACTTTAATGCTACACATAAAACCGAATTATTTGTTTAATCTTTTTAAGATTATGTAACATATAGTACATGCACATTGCTAAATACACGTTTCCTTAATCCGAAGTAAACGAATTATTTTCTGTGCAACGCTGTGACAGGCATGCTTTATTCACATATTTGCGGTTTGATTATTCGTGTTTTCCTTTATTTCTCTAGTATTTTTTTAATCAAACTGCACATTTCTCCCACAAAGCGTTGCTGTTTGATGGTTATTTGTATTCATTCTATAATCAGTTAATAATAACTTCAGTGCCCATGACGTATTATTAAAAGGAAAGGCTTTCTGCCCATTTTGAAATAATTGTTTAATATGGTGAATGTTTGCAGTGAATAAAACATGGAATTTTTAGTTCTTCGATTCGGAACGTATTCATCATTATTTATATACCAATACAAAAACTTCCATTGTTTTATGGTATGTAGTTGATATGCATTGGCAAATTTAATTGAATCGTGCAAGGGGAATTCCCAACGTATCCGCGAATATATATGTGTGACGGCCGTTGTGTATTTTCGGCGACTTTTATTTGTTGATGGCCGAAATTTTTAAAAATCATTTACTATTTTTAAAGGGTAACTGAAGTCGATTTTAAGAATATCTTAATAAATGGAAAAAAATACACTGATTTCAAAAATCAAATCAGTTTCTTCCAATATTTTTTTGTTAAAAAGTTATGAGCAGATATTTATTTCATTTTATGTTAGGGGATTTCCCGTATTACGTCATTGACGTTGTTAAGATTTCGTGCCTATATGCGTTGTATACAATCATGTGCCAGTTTCGAGGTAAATTAGTAACATAAGCGCCTGCAGGAGCGTTGTATTTTCGTTTTTTTTTATGAAGACTTAGCATAAATGTACGCACGTGACAGCTTACCTTAAGCGGTCATTCAGGCCTGCACGGCCCTGGACCTAAGCTGAATGCTAAGGTATACATTTCTCGTATTTAAATGACTTTAGAACAATAAGTCTTAGCAATTTATATCATAAATCATAAAAGTGAAGACAGAACAAAAAAACTAGAACAGGAGGCAGTAAACTGTAACTGCCAGCAATTTATAGAAATAAACCAGCCATCAATCAGACAATCAAAGATCAGACTATGCGGTGGGAACAGAATATTTCTTTTATAATTGTTGCTTTTCAATATATAGCCATAATCTGTAACGTAGACTAGCAATGATATTATCAACCCTTAGGCTACAAACTAAGAAATTTGGTATACATATACATAGGAGTTTTAACAAATTACTTTGGATGACAGTTTTCAGCATTCTGGCATGGATGAAAGAAGTTTTATTGTACACAATAAAACAACACAAATATAAAGTTGTAACAGGCAGTGTAAATAGACAATCAATTTAACGCCTTCAATAGCATTGAAATCATCACTGTTGGATGATTCGCTTGACTTTGATGATGAAGACTGTGATGATGGTACATATTCACTTATTTTGCTCACATTTAACTCAGTATGAGAGCTACTCCCCACTGAAGATGCAATTTCATCACTAAATGACACCAGAGATCCTGTGGTACTTATTTCTACAGAACTGGTTTCTTCCATTTCGGATTCTTCAGCTTCCTACAAATGAATTATTTAAATATCAATTTCAACACTGCATTAAAAAAATTTTGTAATTCAAAAACACTATAAGACTGAACATACTTCAGAATCAGCTGGTTTTAGATTGAGATTTAGGCATTTTACAACATCTAATAAAAAGAACTGAATTGGAAAAGTGGTATATTCTTATTAACTTATTTGGGTAGTTAAGTAGAGGTTTATTATATATATATTATTCACTTACATATCTAAGTGCTTGTTGTGTACTTATTGTCGGACTACACATCGGCTATTGTGGATTAACTGGTTTATGCAATAAGTGGTATTGATAACCAGTTTCAATAACAGCAGACATTAAATGCACCACATACACAACAGCAGACATTAAATGCACCACATACACAGCAGCAAAACATTATACAAAGAGCCAAGGTAAACCATGAAAGAAATAGGCTGTTCCCACCGCATAGTCTAGCTTTTGCTTGATGGCTGGTTTATTTCTATAAATTGCTGGCAGGTACAGTTTAATGTATTCTGTTCTAGTTTTTTTTTGTTCTGTCTTCACTTTATGATATGAATTGCTAAGAATTATTATTCTAAAGTCATTTAAATACGAGAAATGTATACCTCAGAATTCAGCTTAGGTCCAGGACCGTGCAGGTCTGAATGACCGGTTAAGGTAAGCTGTCACGAGCGTACATTGGTTCAGTTAGGCTATATGACAAGTATTATGCTAAGTCTCCATAAAAAAAACAAAAATACAACGCTCCTGCAGGCGCTTCTGTTACTAATTTACCTCGAAACTGGCACATGATTGTATACAACGCATATAGGCACGAAATCTCAACAACGTCAATGACGTAATACGGGAAATCCCCTAACATAAAATGAAATGCATATCTGCTCATAACTTTTTAATAAAAAAAAAAATTGGAAGAAACTGATTTGATTTTTGAAATCAGCGTATTTTTTTCCATATATTAAGATATTCTTAAAATTGATTTCAGATCCCCTTTAAGAAAGTTGTAGATATATAAAATAACCTATGTAAACAAAGGTTTTATCAAATCAACACAATTTAAGTGGAAAACACCCAAATAATCAAAAACCAAACAGATATATAAAAAAACTAATATTTACCTGAAAACCTACATAATTTTTTATATAGAACTTCAATAACCCAAAAGATACAAGTGACACTTTAATTTTTTTAAGGAATATATTCTTGTGGGTAAATCATAATAAAAAAATTAATAAAACATGTTTGTTAACAAGGCAAAACAATTTTGGAACGAATTTCTTCCAAACAAAGTAGAACATTTTAACTTTTTATTTAATGTTCTAGTAAGAGTATAAACGACGTTAACTCACAACTCACCAAGTGTCTTAACATCAACAGCGGGAGGTCCCTGATATTGTTTGATGACAAGGTCACCCTGCACATTGTACTGTCTTGCACCGATCGGTTGTCCCTGCTCATCTACGTTGGTGGAGTTGGATGATGAAGGTTGGTTGTTCTGTGGAAGACTGAGGTTACTGATTGTTACGAATATTAGCTTTATGAGAACAATTTCTATGTTTGCCTGAATCAGTGTAATTAACATCTTTCTTTCATGTGGTTTAAACAGTTTGTTTACCAGTTAATATCAACAGTAATAGTAAAATATGTGTTTGTAATTTGATTTCTAATTAGTAATAAATATAACTAATTAACTTTTTTATTGAACATGGGTTAAATGATTGACAATTTGTCTCCATATCATAAATATTAAAGGCCATGTCGCCACGACATATTAAACAAGGAGTCATAAAAATCAAATTAACACTTCAAAAATCGTAGGATAACATGACCTTAATATGTAAATACAGAAAAATATGCACTAAACCAAGGGGAATTCCTTAAACCTGTGAAAAACTAATTCAGGCTGTTTTAGGAATTTATTTTCTTTTTACTATAGCGCTTGACAAGGGGCTTTCATTTAAAACATATGGGGTGAAATGTTGGTAAAACTAACACGAATATTCTTTTTTAACTGCATATGGAAAAGAAATTTAGTTTGGTAACTATGGACCCACGGTTTTATGCTTATATAAACAAAACTTTATTAGTCGGTTAATTTATACGTCATCGCACTCATCACCAATTGAACCGCATGATTGGATATGTGACGCATGCAATACGTGGCCAATCCTTTGCAGGGAACACAGTTCAAGTAAATACGTATATAATTCTGTAGTTAACGGAACCTGGCGTTGTTTTGCAATTCGCAGTAATTTCTGTACTTCTGTAGTTCACGGAGGTATTTAAAGGCACGAATTTCAGGTAGATAAAGTGTTCTTTATGGTATAGGACAGGATATTCATGTTTATCCCGTGAATGGGAAAACCAAGGGGGTTAACACACGGACAATCGTCAGATCACCTCGCGCCCATCGTCGGGTAACCGGAGCTATTGCAGTGTGTTGTGTGTGATACACGTGTTCCTTCAATTTGGCAGAACCCAATAATCCGCTGGGTTCAGGCAATGTCCGTATAAGGCCTCGCCCAAGGACACAACCGAATAGCTAGCGACCAGATTCGAACCTAAAACCTATTGGTCGAAAGTCGTCGCACTAAACCACTAGAACAACCGGGTGTATTGTAGTATTTCCCAATGCTAAATTTGCTTCATTGTTTTATAGTTACTGAAATACACAACAAAACATCATGGCGCGTAAAGCTTCGTCTGCCTGACAAAGATTAAAAAGATTACGCACACGGTGCTGTCGAAACAAGACTATATACTCGGTGTATATCATACACAAAATGTGAATAGGGGCCCCCTGTGTGCATAAAAACATAATACAATTATGCTTTAAAAAAACTGCTGTTTAAACAATTGGTTGACACTTTTATTTTGCGAGGTTCTAAGCTTAAGATTTCTTTTGTTACATTTTTCTGTGTGTACTGATCCGACACGTTTAAAAAAGTCGTAGTAATTAATCTTTCTTCTTGGTGCGAGTTGATTGAGTCATTAATCATGATGTGTTAAGCTGAACGCATACGAAACACCCAGAAATTGTATTACTGTTTAGTTGCTTGTTTTTCTGATATTTTGTTTATTTTTCGATAAATTATACGATTTGCACACCGAGTAATTTTTCTGTTTCGAAAAGAGCGATCACTGATAGATTTGCGCACTTTCACAGGGTTGACACGTAGAACAAGGGCTTGCCCAAGTGGAGTTCTACAGCATATATAGTATTGTGTAGAGAGCCGTTGCAGGTTGCTGCCTATTTCGCTAGATTGTTCCTTGTAGGCATCCAGGTAAGCCGGTTACAACACCTGATGCGATCTGCGATTCCCTACGCGCTATCTCGACTCTCGGAGGTGCGCTAATTAATTGAGGTTTTCTGCGTAACGACTCTTTGACTTCTGTAGTTCGTCGATAAATGCCTCAGTAGTTTTATAACATCAATTGTATTGAGCAATTGAGGCGATTAACTTGGTACCAATTGCGAGTTAAATCGTTAGATGTTTAAACGATATAGATTCCAGATAAAACTTTCAGTATAGACACATACAAGATGTTACTTAATGCGTTAGCACTCTCTCTCTCTTTTTCTCTTTAAGCAAAAGTAAAATAAACTTATATAGGGAAAGTACGACAGCTGTGCGGTTATAATCGTAAACCTAATAATGATATTTCAACATGACGGAATGTCAGCGCAAATGCCAGCTGATGGGATCGTAAATCTTATGTAACACATGAGGTCGCTACATACACTTCCCCCCTCAGAGGTATGGTCATTTTAGTTTAGAATAACGAACGAAAAAGGGCCATACTTCGTAAAAGATATTACGTCAGAAAACGAAGAAATGAACTGAAAAAGTGTCGAACTCAAGGAATGGTACAAAAAAATAAAAAAAATAATAATAATAAAATGGTTATCACGTATTTGTGGCGACAAAAGATGTAAAAAAGTCCCCACGGTTGACCGTAAAATGTTCTTAAATTTGGGTCTAGCGGAAGTCCATTGGTAAGGGTAGAATCTAACCTGCTATACTCCGTCTATTCTAATCATGATTATTTTGGGTAAAAATCGCCATAGGTAAATTTTGGGAGCACCACCAATATCTACTTCATGATCGTGTACATGGTCAAAACAAGTCTCCACTTCAGGGCATCAGTAAGCAATGCCGAGAAAATCGTGTTGACTACCAGGGTTTGAAATTTTTGTAGCATCGATCAAAAGTGCGTGTTTGGCAAAGTGATCAAATAAACTTTCCAACGAATGTATGGGCATCTGCATCTGCTGTCTCATTGCATCCTCATTCAGGAGTTAATTGAAGTTCTCCATTGTAACTTGCGACTGATTTATTGAACCAAGGATTGCGCCGAAATGCTCCAATCCAATCGACGACAAGGGAATTTTTTTCGCAAGCGAAACCAAATCGTCCGAACTGGTTCTTCAATCGGAGTTAGAGAGGAAATTTTATGCCGAACATGGACATCAGCATGTTCTAAAGTATAGTTATCATACAAGTAGAACTTATCGTTTACACGAAAAGTAAATGGCCTGTCGGGTGTAGTGCTTAACTAATCTCACACCTTCATAGACCACATCGTTTTTCAAGACTTGGCCGATTCGTAATGATCCGTTAGAATTTATATTGGAAACTGTGGCGTAATGTGGCATTTATTTGCTCACATACAATTTCAGTATTTCCAACAGTTATCGCAGCTCGGGAATTATCCATCTTGGCTGATAGCACTTCAACTGGGAAACAGTCTTCCAGCTTATTAAATAGAGAACAGCGATATATTTGCAGTTGACATTCAAGGAATATATCGTCTATGGATTGATTGCTTTAACACCATTCTTGTAGAATTTAAACGGGTAGTTAACCTGTGATTGTATGAAGACTGACACGAAGGTTCTCTAATGGCGAAAGTAATTCAGAAATGATGTAGAATAAAGAAGCGTATAGAGGTCAGATCTAACAATTAAAGGTCATAATCCTGTAAATGTCTTGGGCGAAACACTGTTCGTCCAAATCCAGTTGTCCGTGGCTCATCTGCTGACGCAATAGTTCTGTGTAAGTCAGTATCAAAATAATCAGCCTTATTAGATTTAAGTCTCGTCCGATATTTCGTCTTGTCCGATCGTCTCTTATAGGTGGTAGGAGACTCAAAGAAGCTCCCGTATCAATAAGATACTTGGTCGTAGTGTCCAATCCGAAATAAATAGAAAATATGGCAATTTTAAAGTATTGCACAAGACGCTACACGCCATATCCAACGTCTTGCCTGAGAGTTTTTTTGATCTGGTTTAGTCTTTTTCTTGAAATCTATAACTTCTAGTTTCCTTCTATTTGGTCTTCTCCAATAACCTCGTCCGCGATTGCTCCATTGCCTCGGTGGGTGTTCTTCGTCTCGGTAGTCATCTATGTAGACGGTATCGTCCTGATATCCGCTGTTCTTGGAGGCTGAATTTGACGGTCTGTTCACCAGCTTATTGTTAAGTACTCTAAGGTTTTCAACAACTGCTAAGTTAATTGAATGCAAATCGTTCAATGTAGGATTTGCTACCCCGGAAGAAGAAAATGCCGCAGAATGTCGACTGTCGTCAATTATACTATCTGCTCGGCTGGACATCGCACCTAGCGAATCCGACGTAAATGCTTTGAGCGTGCTACGTACGTTTAATGGCATACGTTCTAGAAACAGTTGACGCAACCATATTGACGTATTTTCATCCGGGAAAGGACCTGTCAGTTTTAACATATCTTTTAGCATCTCCGATGGTTTTTGATCACCCAGCGGACCGAAGTTCATCAGTGCTATGATTTTATCAGTCTTAGAAACAGAATAGTTACTGATGAGCGCTTCTTTGAGGGACGTGTAAGGCAACATTCTATCTCGTTTAGCTAACAAGTGTTCAACGTGTCGGAGATGTCGGGGCCTAAGTGATTCTTTAACGAATTCAAACTTATCATCTTCCGAAACCACATCAAAGCGTCGAAAAATACTTTCCGCAGAATCAAACCATGACTCGGGCATACTTTCGGTGAATTCAGGTAAGTTTACAGACGATTTCTTTAAATAGTCCGTTAGACTATTTAGAACGTCGCTCAATAAAGGACCAGAACGATGATGTTGTTGTTGGGAATCAATCGTACGATTAAATAAAGTTTTTTGATAATAGGTTGGTTGTTTGACGTTGGGCGTCGGTGATGATAACGAAATGTTGTCCCCCACCAGACTAACGTCTTGTAGGTTATAATCTTCCGACCAATGATAATCATCGTCATTAACATGATCATTATTTTCGGGGACAGGCAGATTTCGCTCCTTTTTAACAGACCTACCGCTAAATTCAAAGAATTTTCTCATTTTAACGGACTCCGTGGGTTTTAAAAAATATAATAATAATTAAACCGTACCAAATCTATATAAACAGATTAATTATAGCAAAACAATAAGAGTCCTTCAAAGTATCCGTTGATCTCGCGTATATAATCCGTTATTTGAACTTGACACCTCCACGAACAATAGAACGGAAATGTCCAACGTTTGTTCTTGATGGCGAATGCGACGTTACTATTGACGCAGAAATGTACCTCGAAACTTTAAGCAGCAAAGCAATGTAGTTGAAATTCTTCTTTTTCCGGCTTTCCAATCATCAATGCCACCTCAAAATTTGCTCAGAAACAGGGTCACCGAATATGTAGAGAGCCGTTGCAGGTTGCTGCCTATTTCGCTAGATTGTTCCTTGTAGGCATCCAGGTAAGCCGGTTACAACACCTGATGCGATCTGCGATTCCCTACGCGCTATCTCGACTCTCGGAGGTGCGCTAATTAATTGAGGTTTTCTGCGTAACGACTCTTTGACTTCTGTAGTTCGTCTATAAATGCCTCAGTAGTTTTATAACATCAATTGTATTGAGCAATTGAGGCGATTAACTTGGTACCAATTGCGAGTTAAATCGTTAGATGTTTAAACGATATAGATTCCAGATAAAACTTTCAGTATAGACACATACAAGATGTTACTTAATGCGTTAGCACTCTCTCTCTCTTTTTCTCTTTAAGCAAAAGTAAAATAAACTTATATAGGCAAAGTACGACAGCTGTGCGGTTATAATCGTAAACCTAATAATGATATTTCAACATGACGGAATGTCAGCGCAAATGCCAGCTGATGGGATCGTAAATCTTATGTAACACATGAGGTCGCTACAATTGAAATAAGAGATGTAGTTTTATATTTTCTTGTGGCTTTATCCCAATATCCACTTAATATTACTAAATTTCTACAAACATTTTACAAATTTCAATTGGTTTGTTTCCTTCAAAATGTCCATAAATAAGAAGTATATGACATTCGGCTAGGTTAGTAAAGACGTCCAAGTTAAGCGATTATGGACCGCAATACTGCAGTTGACTGATTTCCCTTAGGAATTGAACATTACTTGTGGTACTTTAACTTTTATTAGGTGCTTTGTTTATTTACTAACTCCCGGATGATGGCGCAAAGGAGCATTAACTAAGTTAAGTAAATATAGTGGTGTGTGAGCGCGACCGATATATATACCGACTGCTATACAAAAACGGTGCTTGTGCCTAGTCCAATATGGGTTCGAAACTTGGCTCGGTAAAATTATATATAAAGAAAGTAAGTTATGTCATGGAGAGGTCGTGGAGGTCGGATGTTCTCAATCGCAATTCAACTCAAACAATCGGGCAACGCCCTAATTGCCTTAGTTTCAGGTATTGGAAGAAGACCTTGTCAAAAATCTGCTTGCAGAGAGGAAGGGGGCAATTTAATATGCGTCACCAGTAAATCCAGAGAAGATTGTCTAAAGATACATGAAGAGGGGAAAAGTGTGGAAAATGTTTATTGTGTCCTTATGCACATGTCGGATAGGACAACGTTAGTGATCGGATATATATTCTTTCCTTTAAAAAAGAAGTACTGGCCTATACATTGTGTCAGTATGGAAACTTATTTAGCATAAGGAACAAAGTCGACAAGCGTGTTTTGGCAACTGAGATTCGGCTGGCACTGCTTGGAAAAAACACCGATACCAAGCTACATAAATGTAGCAGGATATGAACTGTTTGTAAAGTACCATGGACAAACTAAGACTTGCAAGCATTGTGGAGAACCAGGCCACAAACTCGCCACGTGCCCGAGGAGATTCCCGCCTGACCAAAACCCGGGGCTTAAGAAATTACAAGAGAATGACAACCTGCCACAAGCAAAACCTGTGGAAGTTATGTTGACTTAAAATCCAAGACATATGGCATAAAAATAGCAATTACAGGACAGACACATAGGGTGTTTAGACAATCACTGGTCAACGCACGCTGAGTAGCTCGATTTGTCAACACAGGGTTGACAAAGGGGGGTAGGTCATTGCTCCTGTTGGATCCTACACGGAGACTTTCTCTTTTGCCAGAGGTGCTAGGGTTTTTTCTTTTATTCTTTTTTTGCTTCTTTAAAAACCCAAGTCGAAGAATACACACTTAATATATACCAAAATAAAATGTGGAATTATCTTGTGCAATTATATGTTACTTGAGGTTAAAATAGACGGTTGACTAAAACCGCAGATAGAGTAAAAATATAATTGTGAACAATTAAGGCCAGAAATAAAAGTCAAAGGAAACTTAGTCGAGTGCTGCCACTGCTTATTACGGTCGGTGTCCTGTTCTTGTGGCGATCGATCTAAACCATCAAGCATTTACAGAAAACCTTGCAAGAACAAAATCTGTAGGATGGAATTGGAAGGTGGCATCAACCTCGAACCATAAAAAGAGAAATCAATACCCATTTAATTGTTTATTCATAAAACCTTACCATAATGTCGCCACTAGTAGTAGCCACATATATTGTACGGAACCAGGCCAAAAGGCATACTGTGTTTTAGTTTTATAAAACAATACGACATGTTCCTTCCTCGCACAAGAAAATCATTGTATCGTAGAATGCGAACAAATATGTGCTCGCGAATTGGGTGGTGGGATATATTTGCCGACCGGGAAAACGCTCGAGATAATTTTAGTATAATGTAGAAATAGAATTATGCGACACTAATTACTATTTTTACAATGTCGGTTATTAATTTTGCCGTATATGGGCACTTTTGGCTGTAAGATATTTTTCGAGTTTTCAACTAAATCTCTCTTCCTGCTCAGCGAGCCGCAAAGTTAATGATTGCGACATAGTACCCAGCGTCAAATAAGACCCATGATATTGTAACCATGACCCCATCGTCTGTATTTTTTTTCTAGCAATCCTGGAAAAGGTACTTGGAAGCTAAATGTCTCCTCATTGGACGATGCGAGCTGTATTTCTAAAATCAAGGCAACAATTAAAAGAACTAACCATAAAATGATATAGAAATATTGATTTTATGAACTTCTATACGATAATTGAAGCTTAACAGTTGGGCGACAAAACATCACAAATTATTTTGGTTAGATTACGTTGTCACAACTGGACATCGACAAATCCAATGGCATAGATCACCTAATCACAGAAAAGGATTGTTGCAACGCGCGTTGTAAACGATGCCGAATAAAAAATAACCAGGCAGTGACGGCTTTCCCGCCGAGTTCTACAAAACCGATTGCCCCGACGTGAAAACTTATAATTGACGCGCTTCGTTTTACTGAAAAAAGAGTTAATAACCAAAACAAGGTATAATAATTCTTATTTCTGAACACAATAAAGATCCTTTATTTGTAACAAACTACCGTCTAATTAACCTCTTAAAAGTGGATTACAAAATATTCTGAAAACTTATTAATAATCGAATTAATAACTGCTTGTCTACCTACTCTTACACACTAAGTTGAAAATGGTTTAATCAACGGTGGTTGCCGAAAACACCAGACTATTATTTTATGAAATACACTTATAGGCCACATTTACTGACGGTGCCCAAGCTTTTAAAACTGTTTCCAAACACCGAATAACCAAAGGAAAATGTCAAGTCATTGGCGTTTTATGCGGGAAGCAAAAATGATGTAGGCATATAAGCCATATTTCGGGGATGGTTAAAAATGGACCCTAAACCAAATGAAACGCACAACTTATTTTTAAAAAGGTTAATGCATCCCCATAAAAGTAGCAGAATAGGGTGGTTTAAGTGGATAACTGGACGTACATGAGGTGGTACGATATAATTGCACGCAGCGCAGATCCTGAAGCGGGGTATGAACTGGCTAGCGTACGCCCGGTAGTTGGCGCAGCAGAGCAGTATCCGTGACAAGCGGATAAAATAAAGTTAACTGACACTTTGAAAGTTAATTTACCTCTTGAGATGGCGTATAACCAATTAAGACCTCTATGAGCGGCAGGATGTGACGAGTGGTACCCTCCATGAGTCATTGTTTTTAAACTAGTGTTTTGCTGAGTAACAATAGTGGTGATTCCCCAACGTTTGTTTTGTTGAAAGCAGCATGTGCTAGGCTGCGCGCCGGTGTTCTCGTTTAGCTGTAAAGTTTTGTAATCGTGGAGCAGTGCTTTGTAAAATAAAGGTGTTGAATGTGCATCTGCTAGCTGTTTTGTTGGAAAAAAGTTGCCGATGTACGAAGGGGTATGGGCTCAAAATTTTTAAACAAAATTTTGTAGGGTTTTGAGTTTAGGTTGCAGATCCAAGCTTCAATTTTAAATTGTGAAAAAATCTAAGACTTCCTATGTCAGGATTTTGAGTGACAGTCGTTTTTGTGAGGTCAGTTTGCATTGAAGAGATAGGGAAAATAATTAGTTGAACGCCTCCTTGAACCCGACGTCACACTTTGAATTGTGCGCTTCGCATTCCATTTATAAACGAGATAGATAACTTTGTACAGACGAATTGTAACCAATAAACTCTCCTCGAATATAATATTATCAGATAATATTAACCAAGTACACTCCCACAAAACCTACTCTTGTGAGTCTCTTATTTCTTACCTATGTTTAGGTAATTGCAGTTAGATGTTACCACACGGGCAATTGTCAGATAACCTCGCGTCAAAGGTCGATAGACTTTTGATTACGCTTTAAACCCCTTTACCATTAAAATCATACGTATGCACCTTGCCAAACGACACAACCAACACGCTTTCGCTATTGTATTATAATATATACATGTTGTACTGATGATTGGTGTTTATGGAGAGCCAGTAATATTAAAGCACAAAATAACCGTGAAACGCTATAATGGTCGAACTACACGATCCATTATTAAAAATATATATATATATGAATTTTTAGCTTAGCAAGACTTGGTAGCTTACTGTTTGTGTCAGATAAACATGGTGTAACGTGTTCGTACCAAGTACGTTAGCTCCCCATAGTTTAACAAACACTTCAACAACAGACTCCAAAGTTCAACTTCTATATCAGTGACGAAACAATGTCGTGTTAGACCACTCGTGTGCGATATGTGTGAATTTATAACAAGCGTTTTGAATTATTTATATTTTTACCCAGGACGGGAAACTAGTTATTTATTTATTTACGTAATCTTTGTTTTCTTCTGAAAAGATATTTTAATTCCAATGTTTAAGAAAGTTAACAATGTATAAACATAAACGTTTTTTTGGAGGGTTGATTTGTGTCCAATTGTTCTTGTTCGGTTCATCGCATTTATCTACAACCTGATTTAAAACTTGAAGGTAAACTGGTTCGTTCCGTATTGTTTTACTTAGAATTGACCAATGTACACTCATAATATATTAGTTATCATGCCCAAAAGATTTAACTCGATGGGAAATTTCATTCCTTTTGATATAGAGCGTAATGCACATTAATCTCTATTTCTATGCTGTGGATTTGCAGAAAAATGGTTTATATATGGATATGCATTTTACACAGTGATAATAATGCATTGATATTGCCATTTGGTTTCCACTCACATGTTGCCACATATTAAGTGTGCCCTCCTTTTATTACTGCCTTCAAAGGATCAAAAACAAATAAACGAGTTACTGGCGTAAGTTTTTATTATCGGGATTTTCTTAGGTAATTTGGGGGGTAATTTAAGTTTTATTTTATAAGTTTACGATTTAGGTTTTCATACGGTTAATTGTGAAATTGTCTGTCATAAGGTTAATTGTCAAATAACCTCGCGCCAAAGGTCTGGTTACCGAAGTGCACTGTGTTGACTACGCTGGAGATACTACTGAAGTTTTAGTTCAACCGATTAAACCAGTGAAATCATATGCGCCTTTCCCAAACCCCAAACCGACTAGTATGAGCTATTTTCATATAGAATATTTATGTTGAACTATAATTAATAGCGCTACTGATGAATCGGTGTTTATAGAGAGCCTATATTAAAACACGAAATAAAAATTAACCAAAAAATGAACTAAGGTTATAATTGTCGAACTACAATATCCATTATTCGATAAGCTACATATATATATTTGACTTGTTAGCCTTACAAGGCTCGATTGCTTACTGTTTGTGTGGGATAAACGTGGTATCATGCAATTACGCGATTGAACCAAGGACGTTAGCTCCACGTAATTAAAAAAAAACACGTCATCAACAAACTCCAAAGTTAAACTTTTCAATATCCGTTACGAGAGGAAAGCCGTGTTTGAACAACACAGTGTTCGATATGGGTCAATTTATAACAAGCGGTTCGGATTATTTATATTTTCACCCAGAGAGCCGAACCTGTTGTTTGACGGATTGTTTTCCTGCCCAGGTTTATTATTTATCACAATAAAGAATTTCGAGTTCTGGTTCAGTTCGTACAAACACAACCGTTCCGATAATTTCAAAGAAAAAAACAACAATAAATATTATGAGATACAACACGTATCTCTGTCCTTGGACAAGGCAATCGCGCTGATGAAATAAAAGTATTTCAACAAAACTCGAAGGTTTTTGATGGTTGGTACAATCCATTACGCTTGAATGCTTTTTTCATCGTCAGTGGGTTACGTCGTGCTTGGTATTGATTTTACTCGGTGCAAAATTGAGAAATGCTACAGTGGGTTTCACAAATAAATACAGATCTGATTAATTCTTATAGTAAGGATGAGATTTGATAATGTCTTATTTCCTTGGTTAAAGTGACTACCAAGATTAAACTTAAACAATTATTACATACAAGCCACCACTAATTTTAAAACCCATTTTATGTTATTCACACACGTCATTTATTTGTCTATATAGCTGTGCGCATTTGATGAAAATGTATCTTATACAATTTAATACAGTATAGTCTTCTGGTTTGTCGAATACAAAATAGTTTAAGCTGTCTACCAGCTTGAATGCCGTGAAATCAATTGACTTTGTTTACACAATTCACTTTATCAGGGTAAAACATAAATTCAAACCAAATAAAGTTTTAACTTTCAAAGCCATTTGTGTTAACAATAATGCGCACTGTTGCGTAATCATAATGAATGAGTATTGTCACTTCACAAAAACTTAATATTTTTAATTAGTAAACAATTCCCTCCTAGCTAACGTTAAACGACAGGTTGCATGTGGGATATTAAGTCTTCGCTGACTGGCTTCATAAAATGCATTATATTATTCATCATAGTAAATTAAGAAAAACAAAAGTTAATAGCACACGAACAAGTTATTATCATATTTACTCTACATAATTACTCTACTTTGGGTTAAACAATCATTCTCCTTTTGTTAATGCCAAATTGCGTTCAATTGCGAAATGTTTATACAAAAGCATTAATTGAGTATTCCTTTAGGATAAGTGCACTACCACGTGAATGTAATAACTACGTCCCAATATTTATTACCATTGTTTACCCGTAATATCATTCCGCAGGTTAAATAGCGCATTTATTGCCTTAAACAGAGAATAGCAGGATAACCAGAGAACAAAACGTTTTGCTGCAAAGTTCTGTCGTTAAATAGTTTAAACACGCTCAGAATTGATGCCTCGCAGTATTAGGTCAAACTGTGTACATTGTATGTGTGTATGCCGACCCAATGTATATGCAACATATGGGACTTGGTATAATAGTGGTATATAACTTACTGCGGCTTGTTCTTCCGGCTCCATTTCAGCTTATTGTACTTTGTTTGTGCTTGACGCCTCCACGGGAATCGCTTGTCTCTACGCGTCGTCTTCGTGGTTTCCACGCATTCGTCGATTTGGTAGATTTCTGCACAACATGAATTTAAACAACCTAACTTTCCTTACTTACAAACTTAGCATAACACAGGTTATTACGTAATATGAAGTTCAACAATCAACGTAATAAATAAATGCCCTTTTGTGTAATAATTAAAATTACTAGAAAAACTTTACAAACGCAATATTTTAACTACACTGAAACGCAGTCCGTTAAAAGAGGTTTGATATAGATATTGGGAATTCCCCATGTTTACTTACCTTTATTATCGCGATACGTGGACCAGCGATAATCGATACATTTTTAAAGTATCATTGCAGCTCTAGTTTTAACCCACAACTACACAGTCGGATCAGAATTGCTGACAAACGTCTTACTACGACCACACACATAAACAAATAATTATTAAACACGATTCCGCTCACGCTTTCGCTGTGTTGACGAAATCCCAGCAAGGAACACGGGATACTTGTTTCGTCTCCACCGATGTCCGTTCTCCTCGATTCTTTTTTCCGCAAAAGCTGGTTTTCAGGCTTTCTGCAGATTTTGATTTAATTATAATGAGTATTAAACACAAAATGACATCCAGCCTCATGTTTACACTTTGTACATGAAATCCCAGCAAATGCCAAGGATTATCCCCCTCAAAGGCAAGGGTTCCAAAGTTTTAATTATATAAGATGCTATTATTATCTTCGGTCTTATGTACCACCTTTCACAGGAACCCCAGGAAGTATCGTCGACCACCTGCTTGTCACAGCCGCTTCGTGTTTGATCGTTTCCACAGTTGATTAAATAGTTTCTACATGATAGATTGAGTTATTATCAACAACATTAAAATCTGATTATCAGTATGTTGGTATTACTGTATAAGACACTATTTAAACTTAAGGTTGAAAATGTTTTAGTGAGCAATATACGTCAAAATAAAATGTTTTCACTCATAGTTGGGTATATCTTGTAGCGTATGAATAAAAAAACTTGTTATAAAAATGTAGCTGGGCAGCAACGCCAAACGATCACAATGGATATCATTTATGTACACAATTCTACGGGGTAAGCTAAGTACGACAGATCTGACCTTTTCACTTTGCACACAAAACACCAGTGAGGACCATAGATCGCCTCCTCTGCTACAAATCCCTTCTGCTGCTCTGCTGATTAAATATTTTTTTCCCGCAGGAGATCTCCGTTACAAATTAGTGTCGACTTTTGCCTTCCGTACTACTTGTGTTGCATTACACAACTTCTAATCCAGGTAATAAATGTTCGAATGAGATGTTAGCATTTATAACACAGAAACGCGCAAACACCTTCGTTATTGCCTTTTTCTCGTTTACCCTAAAGTTGACGTCATAACAAACTGATAAGCAACGATTCGCTTTGTGTAGCGATCGCTGTGTTTGAACAAAGATAATTATGGTTCGACAAAATATTCTTCCCAATTGAATTAAATTCTACCGATTGTCATAACAACCCAACTTACATTGATGGTGATCTTATGTACCACCTTGTTTATCCCTAAGCTATTCCAAAGGCGAATGTATATTTGTCGATTATACAATTGACGGGTTTCGTGTATAAGAGACAATAAAAGTCGGTCTTATCTGGTGTATAAATGGGGACGATGATCATACATGAACGGTCGACAATAATAGGTGGAACAGGGGTCGGGTCGCCGGATAAACACATCCAGCGGACATTACCGATACATACACCGACTCATATATAAAAATGCCCAAGTGACGGTCCCTAACTTGTGTTCGAAACTTGTGTCAATAAAAAAGACACACACAGTGTACGGTCGTGTGGCCGCCGAATGGTTAGTGCGACCGATATATATATCAACCGATACAAAAACAGTCCCAACGTGAAACAAATTTTAATAACGAAAATGAGGGCGGCAAGGCGAACTGAAAATGGAAATTTGGGAACAAAATTTGGGTTTAAAATGGGGAAAGAAGTAATGGGAGGAAGGAGTTTTCTAATATTGAAGTCATGTAGCTGTAAAATAAAGATAATAATGTTAGTAAGCCACTACTACAAATCAAATTGCAATAAAGAAGAAGGAAAGCAAACTACTGCACCGAACCAACTACTACTGTAATCTGAACGAAGTTAGAACTGAAAGACGAATTAAACGGAAAAGCGAGAAAATAAGAAACTTAAATTACTGTGTGCAGCGTTTGACGCGCTGGCATTCGAGGACAAAGTTTGAAGAGCCGTAAAATAGTTAGGGTGACTCTGCAGTTAACAAGTACTTCATGCCAAACTCCGACGCCTCCTTGTGGCTTCGAAGCCAGCACATCAATGTTTTCACTTCGTCGGATGCGGCAGTATCGGAGGAGGGGAACACACCTCGTCACTTCCTGAGCCTGCCTTGACTTGTCTCGTGACGATCCTTTTAATAGTCTAGGGTGGTCCGTCTCGCGTGGATTTGGTGCGATGTGACTTTCCAGGCACCGGTGTGCCATTGCGTTGTCGTGCCGATCAACAGCATCACTTCACCATCGGGAATTTATGGCAGGTCCACTCCACGAAGGTACTTATATCGGTTCAGTTTATTTGGCTGTGGAATATTGCTCGGTGTAGCGGGAATTTCCTTAATGAGCGCAACGTCGGGCAGTTCAAGCTCTTCGTCGCCATCAAGCGGAAGAACAGTTAACGAGGCGGAAGTCGTTTTAACATTGATCGGTTCGGAAGTAGTCATTGTACACAGGTCGAAGTTCGCGGCGCGAACAGTTGGAGTAGCTTGTAACTGATCGGCCAGTCGATGGTCACAGAAGGTGCGGGTCGCTCAGGAATCGAGAAGGGCGTATACTCTCGTATCTTTGCCTCCGCTTCTAACGCGTAGAAGGCAATGTCCAAATTTGGGGAGGTCAGTATTACCGGTGTTTCTCTTAGTGCTAAGTGAGTGCATACATGCTTTAACGGTTGTGTTGCTTTCAATTCTATCTGCGGGTCTGAGGATCCATCTCGGGTCATGGGAGCAAGGTGTGGTGGAAGTTGCCGGTGCAATCTTCTACACTGCATTTGATTTTGTGTGGGCATTCTCGCACGGAATGGCCTGCCTTTAAGCATTTAAAGCACAAGTCGCCCGGATTACGCGCTTCCGTTGTTCAGTAAGATTTGATCTCTGAAGTTGTGATAGGCGCCAATCAAGTGTGGTTTCCTACAGACGCTTTCGGAGTGGGAGTGGCAGGAGTGGGAGATTCGGCAGTCACGTTTACGTTATATGCCGACACTTTCCGTCTTGGTGCAGTAGTTACTAAAGGATTTGTGGACTTTAGCAGTAAGTACTTTTCATACACAGAGGTAACTTCGCGACTCTGTTCTCTAACGAAGGAGGCAAAGTCGTTGGGTAATTAATTATCCATGGAGTTATGCTGAATTTTATCATAGACGTGTTCTGTACAATGTTAAAGTGGTTAATTTAAGGTCGTATGAGTCCACTTTGTCGGCAATATGTACTTGGTATCGGTTGACGAAGGACCAGTAGTCCATCGGATCTCCCATTAAATTTTTGACGATTGATTTAGGTACGAAGCGTTCACCTACCTCTTGGTGGTTTATGTGACGGAGTGGTGAATCTCGTCGGATACGAGTCGGTGATAGCTGTGTACGTCGTTGTTGATTGCGCATTGGGGAGCGATCAGCATATCGGGACGGTCGGTTCTGATGCTGTGTTGTCACGTGTTCTCTTTCGTCGTTCACCCGGATGTCGGACGGAAACGGTGGCGAATGACTTTCGGTGAAGGGAAGATGTAACAGAGCGCTGTGCTTCGGGCGCACAACGGGCGGAGCGTACAGAGTAGAACGTTGTGGTGGTTGCTTTGCGGTCGCTGTTATATCATTGCGTGATTGTTCAGTGGATGTAGTCTGCTGTAGAAGCGGTGTCGTAAAGCCAGCATATTTGCGGGTTTGAACGTCGTTGTGTCTGGCGTCAGGAATGGATGCTTCCTCCCATGCTCCAGCTTCAGCTTCAGCCAATTCTAATTTTCGCCTGAGTTCACGGTCGACAAGTTCCTCTCGTTTTCTTCTACGTTCCTCTGTCGCGCAAGCCTAGCAAGTTCAAGTATAACCTTGCTATCTTTTCGAAATAGGTTGTTGCAACCGCATAGTCTAGCCTTTGCTTGATGGCTGGTTTATTTCTATAAATTGCTGGCAGTTACAGTTTTATTCGCAACACCAAGATAACTGCTTTGCATCCGGAACGCATGAATATTGGTGAATATATGAGGAAACTACTTATAACAGATGGCAAAGGTTAAAAGTATTTCGATTGAATGTTGGTAGCAGAAGCTGATAAATTATGGGATTTGTGGATGTGGGTTATGATGGGAAACCCCCATATTACCCCTAACCTTCCCCAAATTTCCGTACCCACCCTTAACTTGGGAACCGCTGGTTTAATGTATTCTGTTCTAGTTTTTTTGTTCTGTGTTCACTTTTATGATATGATATAAATTGCTAAGACTTATTATTCTAAAGTCATTTAAATACGAGAAATGTATACCTCAGAATTCAGCTTAGGTCCAGGACCGTGCAGGCCTGAATGACCGCTTAAGGTAAGCTGTCACGCGCGTACATTGGTTCAGTTAGGCTATATGACAAGTGTTATGCTAAGTCTCCATAAAAAAACGAAAATACAACGCTCCTGCAGACGCTTCTGTTACTAATTCACCTCTAAACTGGCACATGATTGTATACAACTAATATAGGCACGAAATTTCAACAACGTCAATGACGTAATACGGGAAATCCCCTAACATAAAATAAAATGCATATCTGCTCATAACATTTTAACAAAAAAATATTGGAAGAAACTGATTTGATTTTTGAAATCAGCGTATTTTTTTCCATTTATTAAGATATTCCTAGAATCGACTTCAGTTCCTCTTTAAAGCTGCGCATCGATCTTGTAGTGCTTACAACACTTACTGATTCTTGTTTGTCATTGAGTGATGTGGTTGAATTAGGTGGTGCTGGTGTATCTGCCTCTTGGCTTCTTCAATGTTGTCCAGCCATTGTTCTACGCGGTCTTCAGGTTGATTATCCATGGTCGAGAGGTGCGAACGATGTTTTTTCCGCGGATGGAGTAACGGGTTGCTAAAATTTTAAAGTAACGCGTATAAATAAAACAGGCAGTTTATGTTCTTTAGTTGTAATTGGCGGTCAGGGTTGATACGGAACGATGCGGTCCAGTATAAAGATTGTAACATAAACTCCCATTGTTACGTATTTAGGTTATGACGCAATTTATGATATACCATAGACCAGGCATGGGCAACCCCTGGCACGCGTGCCGAACTTGGCACACGAGCTCGTTTTTCTGGCACGCTAGGTCAAGGAAATTATATTCTTTTCTTTAAAGATAATAACTTAAAAGTTATTTAAACTTTGGCCACGTGCATAAAATGTTTATTACCATAGAACGTAAGTTATGAAGTAAAGATTTGATTATTGATTACCGTGTTATTGTTACTCAACAAACACCAAAGAGTACAACAATCCGCTTGCAAATTTCTCAACCTGCTGCTACAGACGAAGGATCGGACGTGAGAGAACTTTGTACTTTTGGGTAGACAACCAGATGTAGTAAATGTAGTTTTATCAGTTACACTTTGCATACTAATTTACTTTTGTTAGCAATTTGAGATACAAAATGTTATAAGGCTAAACATTATGTACCATGTAACGGTAAGGTCATTCGGTATCGGTAAAGGTCATACATGCATATTTCGGCAAGTAAAAAAGAACGGTAAACTTATTTCACATAAGCTCATCGTTACGTTTATCAAATTGCGCTAACGAGAGTAAAAATTCATCATTGAATACACTTTTTCACCTGCCTAAGGTTTTCTCTATCACTAATAGTACAGCGCTTGCATATTTTGCAGTAAAGATAAAAATTAAAAGTCATTACTGTAAAAAGTTATTTCGTTTTTTTGTCCCTACCGAATGTTAGGACCATCAGCTAAGAAACTTCAAACTGATGTACGATATGTATGTAAAGCTATTCAAACTGATATTTTCTTAGAAATAAAATTAGAAACTTTTGAGAAAGTTTATTGTGAATGTTTTGTTTTTTATATACTGTGTTTTCACTATTTTTGGAAACTTAAAGCATTTTTTTTTCAAAACAGGCACCTTTAAACTACTAGGCTACCATCTATGGTCACAATCACATTTCCACCAGTATAACTGGGTCATCTTGCAAAAGGTGTACTGGAAGTGAATTAATAGACTAATGAAGGTAACTGTAAGTTATACATCATTTCAATATTGTTTTAAAATATAATTGTTGATGGGAAAATGAATGGATCCAGGGGGTTGTCACACTGCACACACGAGACGGTTTTAAACATAAATAAATGTGTATAAATTCCTATATCAGACCTATAGAATACATGGCACATATACTCATATGGTGGTGCAGATATAGATTTAAATTGTTTCGTCACGACTTCAAAGTGATTTTAAACAATTCCATGTCATGGTTCCCCGGCACATTGGACATTGCAATATTACAACTATCGCCATTGAACGAATCCAATGGAATCGATTCACATTTTAAACCCCAGTATTGTAGTTTGTCAACTATGGTCCAACTGACACTTCGAACTTGGTACGTAAATATGAACATTAGTTTGTGTTTGGTAACTTGTGCGCAAGATACCTTTGGTTGATACTTTTCATCCACATATGCCTTGCTTTTTAACAGAAAAAAGACTGTAGCTAAAATATCGTCGAATAAAGTTTGATCGAAAAAACAATCGGCAGCGCTTATTACATCAGGTAAATCAAGAGTCGATTCGTTTGGTGCATTCGACGCGATTTCCAACAACTTTGCGCTCACTTCACCCCATGTGACCGGTAGAAAATGAACCAGACACCTTCTGATCTTTTCAGGATCAGTTTTCGAGTTTAAATGTGGTTCGGGAGATTAAATTTTCTTTCTTAATATATAATAGTTAATTAGTCACACACAATATAAATTAAAATCAAATTAACACACACAATTAAGGATTACTCCAGATTCTAAATACCAAATTAAAACTGACCGCATGGAAAAATAAAACTCTCACACCGACTCGTGTGAAACATAGAAATTAAATGGTTAATATCCGTAACATTCCGGCCCCAAATTATGTTCAACCATAGGGTAAATGGAATTTCAAAATAAAAAACGGATATTAATAAACAGAAACATGCATCACTGACTTTCTAGTCATCAAGCTAACATTAGTTATCAAAGGACACCCGGGTAATGAGTTTACATACACATACACCATAAAGGCATAGTTAGCTACTAGAAAGAAAAAGAAAGAAACGATAAGTTAAAGCACATAGAGGGGTAATATCAAATGTGGTCCCCAGAAAAGCACAATTGTATTTCTTTCAAGTCTTGTCATACAACCAGTGGTCGATCACATCCTTCTGTCCATTGCCCCTGCTTCACTGGTTCACTATGGCATATCGGCCATTGATCCTCCGGCTCATACAAGAACGCCGGCCCCCTTCAACCACATTTTCTCTTTCCATGCCTCACCTGACATTAAACCAATGTCGGTAGCATTTCTCTTTGTATCCATGTGTCTCCAATAATTTGGAGAAGTAGGGTTTTCATTGCAAGTACTATTCACTAATTCGACTGCAACAACCGCAGCAGTCAATTCCAACATCTGCATACTTATGGGATTTATCGGAGCGACTTGAAACTTGCCCATCACAAAGGAACAAGATATTGCATCATTATTGCCAACTATCCTTGAATGGCTCACTGCTCCCATACTCTGGTTTGCTCACATCGCAAAATGTACACAATTTCAATTCTTGGATAAAGGATACTGGCTTAAAACATCTAGGTAAGGTTACCTCTTCCAGTTCCAGGTTACCTCTTGAATGTAGCGAGTCTTTCCAGACACTTCCCTGCAGATCCGTCACAGAGTAGTCCCATCTCATTTGGTCATTGCATGTGAAACAGTCGACCGACGTGTTCCACACAACTCCATGCACCTGCTCTTGAAACAGCACAGGGCGATATCCATTGCTCAGTAAAGGTGATATCTCTGTTTCTGCAATAGAACTTAATAATTCATTACTATTGCTTAAGCACTTCGTAGGAAGCTCGGGATCACATTTAAATCGCTTTGATGAACTAAGTCCTCTCTCTGCCACAATTTCCTTATTGGGAAGGGAATCATTGCTTCTTTTACATGGAAGTTCTATCTGAAAGTTTGAACTGACCTGGTCCACAGTGGAATCTATGATAGCCTGGGACTCATCATCATCTTTTGACAGTTCACTCTTTTGTGGCACTTTTAAATCTTTAAAGTCCTGTGCAGACACTGATAGCACTTCATCACAAGAATGCTTGTCCGATTTTGCCACATCTTTGCCCAGGGATTGATTGTAAGTACATGACACACTGCCATCCTTAGAATCCAATTCCGCTCCAAATATCGACCAGCCTAGACCCGTGTGTAGACCAAGTGGCTCACCACGGTGGCCACATCGTTGCTCCTTCAACCGGAACGCATCCACAACATCGTTGCCCACCAGCAATTCGACTGTGGTATTATCTATCTTGGGAAACTGTAAATCATTTAAATGAGGGTACAGCGCTGCTATCTCTTCAGTGGGAATGCTACTTTGCACATCCATAATTCTATCTGAGACAACAACATTTGTTATATCAAACACATTTGGCTCCTCAATGCCTTGAATGTACATCAGGTCCTTAACCAGACCATGGGAGGAAACACCATTTTGTGTTTCGATTTTAAAGTTGGGTTCACCAACATCAAGACCAAGTTTCTTTACCAATGCTTGAGAACACATAGATATATTTGCTCCACTATCCAAAAAGGCATATGTTTTAATACACTCCCCGGGACCTTTAGTCCATACCTTTACTGGTACCACATTGAGGCTCTTCGGTGCCTTCACATCTTGGTTCTGTTCAGAAGTGGATACGGATGATATGACATGGTCACTCGTATTCGCGGGAGGAGTCTTTGCATCAGCACGAGGGAAGTGTAAGAGGTAGTTGTGTCTTTTTCCACAGTCCGAACACCGTCCTTGATAACTACAGTAGCGAAATGAATGGTTAGCTTTTAAACAATTGAAACAAAGGTTATGTTCTTTTACATAGTCCCATCTTTCCTGCACACCCTTTTCCCTAAATGTACCACATTTCCACAATGGATGTGCTTGTTCACACAACATACAAGGTGACCTCTCTCTTGGAGCATGTATAGCTGTTGTTGCAGAGACTAACCTTTTTGGTGCTCTGTATTCAGGTCCTTCTTCCTTCGATTTACTTAACGAACCACAGTACCTCTGGTAAAAACTGTCTTGAGTAGCGCGAGCGTGTTCCTGGACCAAGTTCATCAGGTCATCAAATGTAGGCTGAAGCCCATCAGCTCGTCTCCTGGTGCTCAATCTGCAAAATTCTAACTTGATATGATCAGGAAGCTTATCATATATTTTTTCGAGGTTGGAGGAACTGTTCAAGTCCTGGCTGTATCCCCACTCCGTTAAAGTGGTAAAACAATTAAACATTTTGTCTCCCAACAAAAACAATCCATCAGCATCACCTGACTTGAGAACCGGTCCATCGGTTACTTCTTTTATGAAGGCTCGGACAACACTGTATCTTTCTCCGTACTTGTTCTGCAGTCGCTGCAACGCAGTCTTGTACCCAAGACTTCTGTTTGACATTACCCTGCAACACTTAATTGCCTCGTGTGCTTCCCCTTTGCAGAGTTGCAACAAAAATTTGAGCCTTGCTCCATCATCCGAGACATTTGACTCGACGAAATCCTTAAAATCCTTCATAAATGAATAGAAATCCAAAATATTACCATCAAAGCTACCAAGATCCATACTTGGTAGTAAAGGGTTTGAATACCCCATTGGGTTAATCATATATTCAGCCTTACCCTGTTTAGGGGTGTGACAGTCATCCAACATCTTGGAGTTGTCCAAGTTATCATTATTTTCTAACACCGGTATTGGTATACTTTTACTCTCCTTAATAACATTAACACCATTCCCAATAACTTTGGAATCACTTACCGGCCCCAATGGCTTGGTTGATTTGTCCTTGCCAGTGCCAGATACATCAGTCACAGCCTTTCGCTTGGCAGCATGTGCCCTAAGGGAAATTAAAGGCATTGATATCTTTGAACCCTCATCATCGAATAGGCTCCCTTCTGATAACAGTTCGGCTTCTCTTGCCGCAGCCTTAGCCCTGGATACAGACAGTTCCAACTCCAGTAGTTTCAAGCGTTTCTTTTGTAATTCCGCCTCTTGCTCAAGCTGTTTAGCTTGCAGCTTGAGCAGACTTGTCTTTCGCCTGCGTCCGGAACTATGTGAACTAGTTGAAATAGTCCTACCATCTTCCTTTAAAGCCACAGCACTGGCCTGACTGGACGCACACAGTTGCAGAAAATCTCTATACTTCTTTTCCATGATGGAACGTTTATCCTCGACCTCCTTGATCTTTTCCACTGCAATTTCGCATGCAGATTCACTTTTTAATATGTTTAGGTATTCCCGACATACAACTAAACAGTTTTCACATGTACTATCGAATCGAACTTTGTATTTGGCAACATTCTTGGGTTCTTGTTTAAGAATTGCTTTACACAACTTTTTCTCTACTTTGGCAACACTTGCCAAATGAGTTGTTCTAATTTCCTTTAAATCATCCATCCTCCTATTGGTATTTATACAATTACCTCAGTAGGGAAAACTTCAATTGGCTTCTCCACCATCCAAGGGAGTACAGCTCTTAAAACAACTTTTCTTTAAACACAGGAATAATAATAGTGTACCTTCACCCACACAGGAGAAGTCACCAAGAAACTGTATCTTCACCGCCCAGGAGAAGAAAACCTGGAAATAATGTAGAGTCTGCCAGTCTGGTAATGTGTCCAGAATTATGTTTCTATTTTGCAGCCTCTACTTGCTGCTATAAGGGTAATGGTGCCCGGCGATCGCTTCTTAACTCTTATTGTTTTTTCCAAACTCCTGGCTGGAAGCCTGTCTTTAAGGCTCTAAGTCTAATTGTAACTCAGCCAACACAGATTGGTTTTCTTTCTTATTATGCGGTTAACAGTGAACAGTTGCAAGTTAAGAACACGTTAACACGTTAACACGTTAACACGATTTCCAGGGTGTTTTCACTACCATTAAATTTGCCCTTATTTAAATATATAATAGTTAATTAGTCACACACAATATAAATTAAAATCAAATTAACACACCACAATTAAGGATTACTCCAGATTCTAAATACCAAATTAAAACTGACCGCATGGAAAAATAAAACTCTCACACCAACTCGTGTGAAACATAGAAATTAAATGGTTAATATCCGTAACAGGTATTACTGTGAATTACTGTGAACGAGGCATCCAATTATATTACAGTAGGCAGCACAAGACCAAAGGTATTAAAAACACAGATTCAAAACTATTTAAACAGAACATTACATACCTTCCACGAGCATTTCCCCACGTTCCTGCGCATTTCGGTTTCAACTATAATTTAATCGTCTGCACCCAGTTTAATACATGCAACCAACGATCTATCAATTGTAGAAGTATTATTAATTATAGGAAATCAAGCACCTAACCGGTATACACAACCCCTTCACTACGTCGTAAAACTTTTATGACGTATCAGACAGTGGTGGTATCCAATGTAAATATAGCATCCTTGTAAACGTGGTGGTTACTAATTTTGGCAATCAAGATATCCATGATATTTTATACACGAAACAACATCTGTCCGGGTTTAAACCGAAGTGATTTTTATTTTAGAGTCCTTTACTTTTAGTTGGAATGACAAAAACGTCGGCTTTTGTCTAATATAAACTCAAAGAGCGGACTAAATGTGCACATTAATTCATTTCTAATCATAAAACTTAGTTGTGCAAAATAAAAACTAAATGAGCTGGACTTAAAGAAGGAAAAGAGGGAAGAAGGGAGAGAAACTTCTCACTAAAACTATGGAAACTAATCTAACTCTGTCCCTAAGACTAATCTAAAACCCCAAACTATAACGATAATTTAAACCAAGCGCTTGCAATAACCTTAATATCATAATCTTCATTTTAGTGTCCAGTTTTCCTCCTTACCTCCCTTATTTTTCCAATTCCTTGCATTTCCTTATTCTTAAACATTTCGCTACCTGTTTTAAAATTGACATCGCATTTTAATCAAATAAGATCATTTGAAAGGTGCATTTGTTCGATAAAACTTGAGTGAAACTAAATGGTTCCTAGAACTAGACGGGAAGTTATGGTCGGTTATATGCACAAGACGTGCATATTTGAACACATGCAAACTATATCGTTTACTTTCGTTATACAGTCCGATACCATACATACGCTGGCTAACTCGATGACTTTTTACTCCAAACTTTCGCATCGGTCTTTTATTGATCTAGGCTTTCCCGTTTTGGCCGAAATATGGTCCTCACAAAAAGAAACTATATTTGCCTAGCAAATACCTTCTTGTTTTGTCAAAATACTCGTAAATCTAAGTGTAGACTCTGTGCTCAAAAGGTAGATCGCCGCTTCAATAGTAATCTACGTAAACAAAATGCACTGAAATGGTAGAATACATAACCGTAATGTGCTACACTTTATATGCGACAATAATATATCTCTCGCTTCCGATCGCAGTAACGCGACGCCAAAGGAAATGATATTAAGCTCGTTGCAGTCTGTCAATAGTTTCACCGGAATGTAAAAATTCGAAAAGTTTATGAACTTAAATACAGAACAACACATTACAACTACGACTGCTCTCCTTTGACCGTATACACACTACACAGAGAGATACATCACACATTTGTGTTGTTGTTTTTCGTAGAAAGAAATTGCCGCTCACCGTCTGCCAATTAACAGCTTACCAGGCTGTTAATGTTCAGATCACTTTAGATACAAGGGCTGGACTTTCTAAACCGGGTTGCTTCTAGATTATGAAACGTTGCTGCGTCATAGACATGAAAGGGAAACTTCAATTTCAAAATCAAACAATTTCAAATGAAAAACTTGTGAATGGAAGAAACGGTCGTGTGACCAAACTCTGAGTGCCACAAAGTGAAATACAACTTAAAGCTACGAACCTAATACATGTTTATTACCATGCCCAGTAATGCAATTAAGAAAAATCCTGGATAAAAGAAGCTGTTATCTCAGCAATTAATTTGCGCGAACTTTATACAGCAGATGCTTGAAAATGGTTATGAGACTAAGATACAAGAATAACTGCAAACAGAAATGTTAGGATAGGATAGATTCTATCTATCCGATAGAATAATCATGTTTATCCCCGTGAATGGGAATACCAAGGGGGTTAACACACGGGCGATCGTCAGATCACCTCGCGCCCACCTTCGAGTCACCATTTACTCCCATTAAAGACGCATTTTAGACACAGGCAACAAATATATCGCATGAAATATGTTTATTTTTCATAGACTATCATTATACCAATGAGGGAAGGCCAAGTTATTAACTTAAAAACTGTTTAATGAAGGAAGTGACATTGTTTTACGTATCTTCCACAATATAGAGAAGTAATCAGATCCACCACACCTTGGGTGGAAGTGGTTTCTAGTTTTATTTGCTGAGCATCAACTTGAATGGAATCATATTGGGGGAAACACATCGATATTTAACGCAAATTCGCCATGCAACGTACCTTGCTGAAGAAGAGGAACAACACAGGTTCTCAGTCAAACTTTTTATTAAAGACTGGCTAATAAGAATCCGTATTTACATATGTTGTTCCTTTTACATGACTTTGGTGGCACTGGGTAAACTATACTCCAGAAAAGCCATAATCTGCAGATTGTTCGTTTTGTCCAACATGTGTGGGAACATTACCATCTTTATACTAATACAAGTTGAAAATAAAACAAACTAAAACGGAGTTTAATTGCCTATTATGGCAATGTCACCATACCTTTATAACACATGTTGATTTATAT
>CH002093.1:155354-183827 GCA_000149265.1 Ciona savignyi | reverse complement strand
GTGGCTGAATGGTTGACGCGACCCATACATATACTGACTTTTATACATAAACGGACCGGCACATCATGTAATCAAAACCCTGACCATTAAAATACAAAGACAGCGTTGCAATAACCATAATCTAAAGTCAAAACATTACAAGTCAGTAAAATCACAAAAGAAAAATAAACACTCGACCACTACACCCATGTCCAGTTTGCCCAACCTCCCCTTACAGCCGGTAAATACAATACACATAATACTTAGTGAAGCATTTCTTTGGTTTTTAACTGCTCGCACGCACAAATGCTTGAGTTGTACCAGCCTAATTAACCGCAAGCAAGTACCTGCTTTGTACATTATCACGCCGCTTTTGTTGGGCTGAATCTGAGACTCTCACGCACGTGCTGAATCGGTGCCCGAGCTCGATGAACTTGATGACGGAGCGGCACGATTCGGTACTGCGGGAGATCCTTAGACATGTTGATCGGACCCGCTTCCCCGTGATCTCGATCGATCGAACGGTGCCAGAACACATGGCGGCCACTGGCGATGCATTAAGGCGGTCTCGGCTCCACACAAAATAGAAGCTTGTGGAGAAGGCTTTAAAGCAACACGGCCGTGTGGACAAATGGTTAACTGCGACAGAAATATATATACCGACTACGATACAAAAGCGATACCAGTGTCGATCCCGTTATGGGTTCGAAACTTGGCTCGGTAAAAAAGGCCGTTAACGAACTTTACAAAGTTTCCACGGACTGTGCGGCAACATTGAGCCTCCACTGCCACGTCGTACTCGTGGAAGTTATAAAGTAGGAATATTATTGAAAAGTCGAGTAAGTTTGGATATCTTTGAAAATACATCGTAAAACACTTCAAGAAAACAAAATTCAAACAACACTCCTGAAAGAGGTATCTTTTTAACGCGCTTAATTGGCGCAATTACGGCATTGATGTCGCAAAGCCTTTGAAACTCATCGTCTGCAGACTTGCAAATATTCATTTGCTTGACTTTTTAAACTTTTAATAATTTATTTGTTTGTACTTGTTACAGATACCAAATGTGCTTGTTAGCTTTGACGAAATATAGTTACTTACCTTTAACTTATCGAAATATACCTGTTCTACTTTTTCTCGTTTAAACCTCCAAGTTACTCAAGTATTAGTTAAAAAACAAAACGGGTTTACTTGGTAAAAACGGGTTTGCTTGGTAAATTACCTTCACTTTGCCCTTGACCAAATACGCCTTTGTAAATATTTGCCATGCAAAGCGCCCTCATGCGAAACTTGGCCACTTAGATAGAATGTCAACTACAAATTGGAATCGTATCACGTCAATTCTGCTTGCATAGCAATCAATATAATTATTATAACGACGACTACATCGGACATCTGAAAAAAAAACACCCTTTGGTATTTTTATATGTCTCTTTATAGTATATCGACAACAAATTTGAAACGACTTTGAATAAATTTATTTCATTTTATCTCCTTTAAAACACGGTGTTTAAAAGAGAAGACAATTCTTATAAAAATTAATAAAAGGCAGGACAAAATATTTCCATTTATGATAGACACATACTAATTATGAAATGGTTAAATGCTCGCAAGTAATGTCTAATAAAACAATAAATAGATTTTTTCACTCTCAATGTGTGTTAGGATGAAATTATCTGACTGGGGCGTGCAAGGTTTTATGGACGGCGAGCGTCCTTGATTGGCAAAAACCTTTCCCGCATTCAGTGCATTTAAATGGCTTCTCCTTCGAGTGTATGTACCTGTGATGACATTTTGGGTTTATAGGTCCGGGTTGGATTTTAAATGAAGAAGACTTTTAACAAATTACATTAATTTCTGAAAGTATTTCGGCAAACCCAATTTTCATGCATTGCGTAATAATTACGTAATATTAACACTTTTATCTGTGAGAAATGCAAATGCATTATCAGCAATATGCGGCAACTTATAATGATGAGTGGACGGAACTGGATAAATGTTTCATGGACTTTTCAAACTTGCTACCTTAACATCGACTAAAAGAACAGCTATTAATGATTATCACATATAGTGGCTTAACAGATTTATCTGATCCGTATATTTACGAGCAAATGCAGATTTCAATGACTTTGACCAAACTTAAAATAACCAACCAAACGACTTATAGTTAGATTTATCAGCCAAACACTAAAGGATCGGGCGTTTCTTTGTTGTTCACCCTTTGACAAACTTTTATCCACGTTATGGCGTTTCCAGTATCATGTAAGTGAAACTTACTTGTGATCCCGTAGGTGATCTTGACGACGGAACGCCTTTTTGCAAATATCACAAACGTAGGGTCGTTCGTCGGTGTGGGTTCGTTCGTGGATCAATAAGTTGTAACTTTTGGTGAAATGTCTGAAATGGAAGGTTGATTGGATATAATGGTGGTATGGCAAGATGCCGTATTACAAATGCAATTCACAGTCGGGTTTCATAAGTTATTTGTCGAACATGGTGGATACATTGTTACACTTTGCATTGCCATCAAACAAATCAAGGGATTCGGGCAATTTTTTTTTATACGAGCTAAGGTTCGAACCCATGGTGGGCTGGTTACTCGGACCGTTTTTGTACAGGAGTACCAATATGTATCGCGTTAACCATTCAGTCACTCGACCGTGCGATATTCCAACAACGATTACTAAGTCACTCATGCGAAGACACGACATCTAGTGGCTGATGACGGCATCGACTGGTGGCGCACGATGGCGCACGCTAGAAATGAGCTTAACGGAATAAAATAATCGTTGCTGCCGTACGGTCATGTGGCCAAATGGTTAACGCGACCGAAACATATACCGACTCTTATACAAAAAAAACGGTCCTAGTGAAGAGCCCA
This sequence comes from Ciona savignyi, assembly GCA_000149265.1. NCBI lineage: Eukaryota > Metazoa > Chordata > Ascidiacea > Phlebobranchia > Cionidae > Ciona > Ciona savignyi. Next base: position 180,967 of record CH002093.1, on the reverse strand, counting down.
TCATGGGTTCGAAACTTAGCTCGGTAAAAAAATAATAATAATAATCGTTGCTGCCATGTCTATGACGCGAGCTCAGTGCTATGATGATTCAGTTCACACTTTGGTTTCCAATAAAATGATTGATTATAAGATCGAATGAATGGGAAAATGCGACAAAAGTACAAATTACTATAATAATGTAACAACGTAATAAAACCAGTCGAACCTGCCACAGTATTTGCAGATAAACTCTCGCTTTGGTTTGAGAGATTTCCCTGTTCGCCGCCCTCTGCCCTTGCTGCAGCTGGGACTTGTCTTATCGTGCTCTGTACCGCGATCTAGCGGCAGCTGGTTTGATAAATTCAACCCAGGGTAGAAGAACGGAGGTTTTAACTGGTACGACAGATGTGGCCTGCATAATATGGATGTTAAACGTACGGTCGTGTGGCCGAATGGTTAATGCGATCGATACATATACCGAATTATATCCTTAGTCTTAGGGACGACTCCATCATGGGTTCGAAGCTAAGCATGAATATATATATATAACTGTTATAACATTTCAACACCAATCCCGAGCTAAACGGGGGATTCGTACTGATAATGGAACTTCAGTCGAAAGGCCGGGGGGAAAACCAGATTGTCCAGTTTGGCTGAAAGTCTTTTTGCCATTATTACTTTCAGTCCTTAGGAAAGTCACCACACGTTTCCTTGCTACAGTAATTTACGTATAGATCTCCCAACTAATCAAACATACAACACACGACGATAGAAACCCCCATTTTGGCAATGAGTAATCTGACGTCTTTCAGTGATATAACGTTTCTCGTCCCGAAATATAAATAATATATAAAAGAAAAACAATAATTCCTAACCGCTGACGATTAACGGCTAACCGAAACACCAGTAGGGAATTTGGACTTAAACAGGAAAAGTCAACAAACACAGTTATTTTGATCGTTATTTTAAACCTGAACAAAAAAATTATAAACTATTAATCATTGCCATCAACACATTTGAACAATTTAAGCTTAATCTCGGAGTTGGACATTATTAGCGAGAACCCAGGTAATTTTATTACTATAAATATAAGCTCCGCCCCTGAACAATTGTATAAAGAATCTTCCAACCACGTCAGACCCACTCACTGCTTAAAGTTCATGGTCGGATCAAGTGCGACTTGCTGGTTCAACGCAACTATCTGACGTAACAGATTAGCGTAGCTCTGGGTCACGTGGTTGTAGTTAATTGGTGGGATTGGGAATCGTGACGTAATTGGGGGATTTCCAAGAAAGTTGATCGGAGGAACTCTACCGCCATCTAACTGTTGAAAAAAATATGTTTCTTGATAATATACTCAAGCCGGGCAGTCGTATTGTCGAACGTTTCATAAATCTACCATTTAAAAACAAACCACCTGACTTGGACATGATATGTTCGGGACTTCAATGGAAGGGAAGTTACGTCATTGCAAATCGTGTAATACACGTCATACACACGACTCACCATTGCTTGTCTGAACAACGGGAAGTTCAGGAAATATGGAGATGATGTCATCACGGCCTGTGACATCATGGTGTTATACGGCCACGATGACGTAGGTACAATCGGATGATGTATTGGTGACGTATTGATGACGTCATGAGGATCAGCTTGATAACTGTCTATTATTTGTCTCTTTGATGGCGCTGAGGATGAAATTTATAAATATGTGTGCGGCATTGCATTATGTATGAAGTGCACGTGATGCACATGTGTACCTGACACAAATTATTCGTTCGAATTTGTATCTTCATTGTAACTATTCAATGTCGGGTTTAAAATCAGTTAGCAAAAGAGTCAAGTCCCGCCATTTTAATTTAATCCTAGCTCTTCTGTGCTTTCCATGTTATTTTCAATGAAACGACCATATAGCGCAGGATAATTCACCGATGGGCAAGTTGAGATAACCTGATAATATTTTAACAAAACTATGTGGGCGGATCACAATATTTTCAGCATTAAATGCTTTATAACCACCGAACCCTCCACCTTTATATACAAATGCGTATACCGATGCCACATTCACGTAGCACTTAGCAGAGTTCGCTAGAATCTCACTGCAATAAATCCAATATCCTGACGATGGGCGCGAGGTGATCTGACGAATCCCCTTTTAAACATGAATCCTATTCAGAACGGTTGCTTGCAATACTATCGCTGTGTATATGTCGCATATGTCGTTGCACTTCGATCAAATGGTTCACACGTCACACTTACGCGGCATATCAGTATCGTCCCCATCCCGGTCATTCGTCAACGATTGAGCCAAATACCGGAAGTTGACTTTTCCCTTGTTCCTCGCTTGATCTAAAATAATCGGTTTGTCAGAGAATGGGTCCATAATGATGGCCCACCATCGGGGCTTATAACACGAAATATCTGGATGTCAGTGTCAGTACATGTCGTTCCAACATAGCAGTACAAAGGTGGATGGGCCTACGAGGTTTGTTAGATTTGTCTCATATTCTACAAGATGGCGGCCCGTGGGGCTTAATTAGGAACCAATTAACATCAATTTGATGGATGATATTTTGTAATAAAAGCCCCGAGAATACAGTGTGATCACTTACATTTCGATTCGGGTGTTTCATTCAGTCGGTCGGTGCTACCTTCACTTTCCGTGCCGCCATATTTCGATTCCAACCCTCCCGAGGGGAAGTTAATGTCGCTTGCCGGGGTTGGGTGGTTCCTCTCCGGTGGGACGATAGCAAATTTCTCGAGGTTAAAACGTGGAAAATTAAGTAAACTGTATGAATCTAAGGTTTCTTTCTTCAGGTGTGGGTTGGTAAGATTACTGCAACTTGTTTTGTCGACCAAATCCGAACTTCTCTCCACTTTAACCCCCTCTTTCCCGGTAGAAGCGAGAGAATTCCACTTATCAAAGTATTCCGGGATCCACGGTCCAACATTCGGTACCAAGTGTGGTGAAACACCCGAAATCTCGTGGTTCATATTCTGCTTAGAAATCATCATCATGGCCTACCAAGGGTAATCTAGTAATTTGTCATAAAAAACCTGGATGAAAATCATTACGAAGGGCTAATTTAGCAATTTAGCATTCTATTTAGATTAGTAAGAGTACAACAACTTAATATTCGTTTAACCCGTCGACTCTGGATTCCATGTGTTCATACATAACTTAGAAAGCGTGACTCGTTATCCGGTTTCAATCTCGCAGTAGCAATCCTTTGTCTTTCCAACTACGTTGTTTGGTTTGATTTATACTGCCGATCTCTCGCATCAGCTGCACAGTATTTGCAGGGCGGAACAAGCGGTAAATAACAAGCCTGAGCCGTCGCTCGTAAAGCGTCGTTCATCGACTGGTAGCTCTTAAATACTGAACGATGTTGACAGACCGATAAACGGAAGCACTTTCCGAAAAGCTATAAAAATGTGCGTAGGGTTGCCCCCGTGAATGAAGCATTATATGAGCGACGGTTATTAGACTGGTATAATTATTTTATTACCAAATTCTCATAAAAGCGAAATGATCCAAGTCGGACCCGATTAGAGCTATTTATAACTATGTTTGTTTTGCAGAATAAATTTAACAAAACATTTATTTTAAGAGGTTTATTCAAAATACAATTATTATTATCTTTGGCTTTTAACATGAAAACAAATGTATTAATGCACAAAACGCAAGGTCTGGTTGCTGGTTCACTCATCTGCGAACATTCGGGATTCAAATATTTATCACAATATATTTTGGTTTCTATTTTTTTATTTTTTTACCGATCTAAGTTTCGAACCCATGATGGGCTCGTTACTAGGACCGTTTTTTAATAAAATTCGGTACATGTTAACCATTCGGCCACACGACCGTACATATTCATCTCAATATAAAATAAAAGTCGCAACCTAAATGCAAGAATGCCAACTTGCGGAATTGGCACCGACTGGTATAATCTGCCTCGCGTTCCTATTGTTTGCCCGGGTGCTAAAACACAGCAGTTACGCCGTAAAAGTGATCAAATTTGTACTGGGAGGAGAGAAGTCCCTTGATTTAGAGCCACGTATTAAATGATAGCGACAGAAACGATATTATTTAGTGTGTTCAAACGGTAGTTAGGTAATTTGAATCAAGCAGTATATTTCGTCAACCACGGTTTACGACGCTCTATGTTGCATGGTTGGTCGATTATGCGTCGTCGTCGTAAATAACTAAGATTAATCTGCCGATAAAAGACCAAATATTCCAATAACGAAAAAATTTTTTCTGGAAAATGACATCTTAAATATCGAGTTTTTTTTTCAATTCTACAAACTTATATTAATACCTAGGACAAAATAGGATATTTACATTTTATCTTTGTGAATGGAAAAACCAAAGGGGTTGACACACGGGTAATCGTCAGATCAACTCGCGACCACGCTGGGCAACCGGAGCTACTGTAACGTGGTGCATATAATTAATATGTTTATTTAGTTTCAATTTTAGTATAATTTGAGTAACATTGCAAATTTATCTGGAATCGCATCAAATTATAGAAGTCGATGCAAGCCATACCGAATATGGCATACAACATAAATGTGTTAACTTTATTTAATTACCACATTTACTCGATTGTTAGCCGCCCTTGATTGAAAGCCGCATTTACTGTATCGGTGCCTACCGTATACCGTATGGGTTTTAGCATATCTGGATGAGCACGAAAATTAAAGTATGGTTACTGGTACCCGTTCTTGAATTCGCTAAGCAAAATATGTAAACCGCCCTTGAATTTAAGTCGCAAACATGATGGAAGGAAACACTTTATAATCCGCGGCTTACAATCGAGTGAATACGGTACCTAGAATGCATTTAAAAGGCAGGACAAACTTATGTCATATATTTTTCTTTAAATGATTTAAATCACTAAAATGAAATAATAGAACAATCGAATAGAACATTATTACACGGCAACCCAGTGCTTTTTGTTTTATAAATATTCCTATGTATAATCAGTTTTACTATTATAAATATTAAATAATATCAAACGAAGTTATAATGCAGGGAGAGTATAACCATAACCGAATAATTCAAGCCGCCATTTTTTTATTTCGAAACTGAAAAGAAATTAACTTGGGATTTGAACCAAAGAATTTCACCCACGTCACATATCCCCAGTGACATATTTGAACACAAATCAACCTTGATTAGCTCACTGCAGTTCATGGGGCGACTTCTTCGAAATTTCAATGCATTTCGCTTTGTTTTCCTACTAAAATCATCTATAAAAATCACACCTGCAACCGTCCCATACAACCCAACACAGATTATAATCTACATCAAACATCGGCAGATTGTGGGCGGTGTTAACTACTACGGAATGGATCACTGCTGCATATATTCTGCTCCAAACAACTAAACCTGTGCACTGATCAGATCGTAACGGAAAGCCCATCTTCGAAATTACAAACACAATCAAAGAAACTCTGAATCGTTTAGTCTTAATTAAATTTCGATTGCTAAATATTGTTCATATACCAAGGTTTGGCGGCCGCGTCCGCTATATTTATTAATTTATATCCTTTTTTTTTACTGACGTGTTCTAACGACTGTTCGTTTTGCCGTCTTTTCCCGTTCCTGTATCGTGATTATATTCGTTTGCCATTTTTAAAAACTGGGGCAAAAAATTAATAAACTAACCTCATTTATACAATAATTATCATCCAACCCCTATATCGCACACCGCATTCTACCAGCAGTGCAGATGCTGTATGTGACGAAGTGCTCGCAACGCACAGGTATTATAACGTGCAAAGCAAACACGCTCTGGCACGTATGCGGAAGGATTCTCAAATATTATAATCGTCCATTATTGGCGGAATAGATATAATCATTTCACTGGCTCGGTGCTTTAATAGACTTTTATTAAACATTATTTTTAAATTTTCTATTTTATCTAATCGTTTATTTATGTTAAAGCGCAGATGCCCAGAGACAGAGTTGAATTATAAATGTAAATGACGCCATTTCTTTTATATGGTTGCTGTATGTGTGGGCCACGTTAAGTACTGGGCCACGCGACCGAACAGAACTATAATCGCATCCCCGCCGAGTATTCGATGGGGCAGTTGAATGCATGGAGACCAGTGAATTGCAAGGCGGGCATGAGTGGGTTTGACAGGATCATTCTTTTAAACATATTTCCTGCGATTACCGATGGAAAAATTGAATCCCGGGAAATTGACACAACAACGAAGGGTCATGATTGAAGTACAAACTTCACAGTTGATATCGAGGTCGATTGAGATTCCATGTTGAAATTCGTGGGCGGCGGTGAAGCCATGGAGTTATCGCCTTCAAAGCGGGCAGAAGGAGGCATTTCGGAAGTGAGACGGTTCAAACGACCACCGGTTCGGAAGTGAACGCTACTCAAGTGTCGATTTAAGCGATTGCGTCGATAACTACTCCGCCCGGGAATTTACTCTCATTTACTCAAACCGACGCCATTTTGTTAATTTTGCCAAGGAGAAAGTTGCAGACGATTCGTTTTTTTTTTAATTAGAAGCATTTTTGCGGGTAACTAAAATTACTGGCATGTTTGTTTTGTGAAAAGTTAATATAAAATAATTTGTATATTTTTATTACGGTGGTTATTTCTTAGTTATCACATACGAAACCAGTGGAACTACAAACAAATACTGGTAATGATCGGGAATTTCAAAACAGCGAATAAAAATATTTGAAAATTAATCAATGCTATGTATTTAATTAAACCATTTTTTTTTATTATATTAACTGTGTTTATTTGTCGGTTAAAAGCTGATATTTCTACAGATTTTAAGAATATATTTTAATTAGAGTAAAGCGAAATGCAATGAGCACTTGTGCAATTTCTGTTTGAAATGTCGACCGATATACGTGACGTGCACAATAGCTTGCTCTATTGATCGAAGGTAGACCGCGGTGGAACGGGAGCTCCGGATATAGCCACGCCCACTATTTTGATTGACAGCAGGGTTTAAATAGCACTGTTTACTGTCGACATGTCGCCAGAGCTGACGGCCTCGTTTCCAATCCACCATTCCTATTGTGAAACGGCAGTCGCACCGAAGCAACCGTCGTTAATTAGATCCCATACCCAAGCTGCCATATAAATGAACAAAGCCCATCTTTGTTTAAATATTGACCTCCATCTCTTCCACGAAGATTCACAGAAGGGAGTTGCAAGCGATCATCCTTAATCTCAATTCCCATAATTTGTTTGTTTTTCACAATTTAATTAAGTGGTTTGCTTGCGCAAGGCATCAAGCCCGTACAAGCTCGACCCGTGCTCATTGAAAGCCACTGAAAGCCGGGCGTTTCCAACGACGGGGGTTAATGACCGAGGTGATGTTGTTTCGTGCCACTTATGCTCGGACAGACGTTTTGACGTACATGTCATCCTGTTTAGGCAGCCTTTTGTTTAAACGTCACCCCGACACTTGATATTTCGGCATCTATTGTACCTCACGCCGATCCCGGGGTTGATGTTTGCCGAACTAACATTGATTCACGGCAGGAGCTATCGCAGAACCGGATCTATCTCGTCATAACCGCTATTGTTACGTCGATTAACCGACACCGTTATTCCATGAAGCGTGTGGAGAGTTTGCCGACAATGAAACCTGTATAAGCGATCCACTAATATGTAAATAACCCAGATTAAAGAGTGCTGCAGTATGATTCGCACATGCCAACCTTAACCATGTGCTCATGATGGCATAACGAAAGTGAAACGAACGATTTACATTGATATGAAAACAAAATCTATTTGATTCGATATCAAGCATAGAGCGCAGATGGCCACGCCCACCTATGCATCACCTTGTTGAGGCACCGACGTTGTTTGACGCAGATGTTTGCGGCGGATGTGCTACAGGTGAACAAACCAAGGAATGTGAACTAATATCAATTTGACCAGTAATAGACCATGCACATTGGGGGGTCGCTGCCTTAACTTTTTGTTTGTGCTTTTTTTCATTTCAACGACTCATGAAATATACGATTTTATTGAAATAAAGAAAAAGATTGACTGTAACATATCTTGATAAAATATTTAAAAGACACGTCATGACGCAATAAATATCAACAGGAAAATAAAGTGAATAAAACCGTCTGCGTTTCACACCGATTGCGCCATTTGTTATGAAACCCCACACCTGTCTCATTACCACATATCGCTTCCATGACGCACTTTACGTGACAAGACATATCCGTGACGTAATACGACACATCCATGACGTAATATGTCATGACGTCAGAATGTGACGTTGTAGTTGACCATATAACCTTGATCCCACGCGTAGAGCTGCTTGTCAGTTGGATTGTATGCCAGCATGCTGTTCCACTCGTAGTTGTTGTGGAAGGGAATCTGTGGATGAGTTGGTCGGGGTCACAGGTGTTGGGGACAATGTCGGTGGATGTGTCGTGGGTGGTTTGATTGGTTCAAGTATTTACGGTTTGTCGGGCTGTCAACTATAAAGTGGTTTGTCTAGTGGTTAGGTGCGTCGCCTTTTAACCGAAACGTTGCAGGTGCGAAACTGGTTGCTAGCTATTCGGTTGTGTCCTTGGGCAAGGCACTTTACGGACATTGCCTGAACCCAGCGGATTAATGGGTTCTACCAAATTAAAGGAACATGTGAATCATACACAACACATTGCAATAGCTCCGGTAACCCGACGATGGGCACGAGGTGATCTGACGATTGCCCGTGTGTTATCCCCCTTAGTTTTCCCATTCACGAGGATAAACATCAATATCCTATCATCCTATCCTAAAGTGACAAAATATCCACTTACATTAATATGTTTGTAAACCTTGGTCCGTGTGTCGTATGAATACCCAAGACTTGTTATCTTTTCGTCGTATTTCTTCAGAACGTATAAAGTTTCACATTGCATGAATGCATTGCCGGACCACTGTTTCCGCCAATTGGTTTGCCACGTGTCCAACACCTATACAATGGAGATATCAACTAATTAATCACAATAAGAAAAGGATTCTCAGTAAAAGTTTTATCAATTTGGACCAATTCGATTTCACCAAACTGATTCCGGATTTTAAAAAATGTTATTAGTTCTATAACGTTCGTTTTGTTTTCCATCCTTGTAAAGTGCAACATCACGCAATAAAATTAGCGTTTGGTTGGCGCTTCGTGCTTAGTTTAGACCGGGGCGGTCGTGCGGCTGAATGGTTAGCGCTATGATTCATACGCAGAAATCTAATTAAAACCCCATACAATAGTGGGTCAAAACCAGCCCCAGTAAGAAAGAAAATAAAAGGTTTTTAGGCTAAAGAATGTAATGTGGTAACATTTACTCTTAAAACAGCAAGAAGTAAATTAATTTTTAATTAAATTTCTTCGTTTTTAGGGCAGTTTTTTTACAGATGTAATAACCTAACTAATACAAAATGAGTCTCGCCCAAAAAATGTGCCATTTTACCTCCAAATTATCTGGATCGAGCTTGCTGATGACGATATCCATGGCGTTCTCCATTGTTGCGTAGATCACCCACAAACCCGTTTCATCGAGGGCGAAATCAATGTCCGTCCAACCTGACCACTAGGGGCAAACAGCCTTATTATCTTAATTGGCATTGCGTCGCTTTTTAGCCGAATGGTTGCGGGTTTAACACTAATCACTAGTTAGTCGGTTGTGTGCTTGGGCAAGTGTAAGTATTGTCTAAACTCAGTGGATTAATGGGTTCTACCTTTAAGAAATATCTCAATCATATTATACAATACATAGCTTCGGTAACCGAACGATGGTGAAAGGAGATATGACGATTGCCCGTGTAATAACGTTCACCAGTCAACCATGAATATCCTCTCCTAGTTATGTTTGCCTCCCAGGTTAGATCTATGACGTCATAATCGCTTTTCTGATAAAGTTTTGAACCTGCTATTGGCCGGTCACTGAGCTGGTGGTTAACATCTAGTAACATATATGTAGGTCGTACTAACCATTGGACACAACCGTACGAATCCATAAAATTCTTACTTTTTACCCAGCCAAGTTTCGAACCCTTAGTAAGTCTGTCCTCAAGAACGTTTTATGTATTTATGTCTACATATAGATAGAAGGCGACTTCCATTAAGCCGTATAACCGTTTTAATCCATAAAATCATTTTTTTTAAATATATTTTTCCGGTGCTAAAGTTCAATCCCATGATGGCTCCATCATTAGATCGTTCTAATATGAATCGGTGGTGCTAACCATTCAGCCAGCACGTGACGTAGCATACCTGGTAAGGCGCTGTGTTCCCAAAACATGCGCCATCTAGCGGTTTCTCCGCCACCACCGATTTGCTCAGGAAATCGTATCGAACCAACAAACTCGAGTTGTATTTGTTGAAATACAATGACCCATTGTACACCACGTGACCAGTCCCTGCGAATGAAATGTTTTTTTATACAATGCGTTGAATCTATCGGTCGTTTACAATTTGATCACTCGACTGTACTTAATTATTATTATTATTATTACCGGGCTTAGTTTCGAAACAATGATGGGCTCTCTACTAAGACTGTATTTTATTTGTGAATCGGTATATGTATCGGCCGCGTTAACCACTGGGCCACACGACCGTACATTATTTTATTTTTGTTTTGTTTTTTCGAGCCAAGTTTCGAACCCAAGATGTGCTCGTCACCAGGACCCTTTTTATATAAGAGTCGGTATATGTATCGGCCGCGTTAACCATTTGGCCACATGACCGTACGTTCATTATTTTATTTTTTCAAGGAAATACTTAGTAAACTTGCATCGCCACCTACCGGCCCATTGATATGGCAACTCATAGGTCGTACGAGGGCGCTTGTGGGACATGTCGCGCACTGTCGCATATTCTTCCACGATATTATTCTCATAGAAATGCGACAAAACCCAGATGGATCCACCAGAGGCAGTAGACACGGGGTCACGCATCCATGCTCCAAACATCTTCCTTCCTTTCCCTCGGACCACAGGTTTCCCGACCGATTTCAAGTTGTCGCAATCTGGAATGGCATATAGGATAGGATATTCATCTTTATCCCAGTGAATGGGAAAACCAAGGGGGTTAACACATGGGCAATCGTCAGATCACCTCGCGCCCACCGTCGGGTTACCGGAGCTATTGTAACGCGCACGGGGGCTCGTTTGTTTGGTTATGATTTTATACACTCTTATATATGTCTTTTACACATTTTTGTACACCTTTTATACACTTTTAACAACACCATTTTATACAATTTTAATACACTGTTTTACGCCTTTTGTTTGTCCCTCTTTTGGATTTTAACACGTACTTTACACCATTTGCACCTTTTAAATTCGATTTCGAATCCATTTTTATCTTGCTTGCTTATTTTTACACGCACGTTTTTATCTCTCGGGGTATTCAAATAATCAACGTTCGGTGCTGTCCTAAATTAACGTGATGTCTTCAAATTTATATTTCTAAAAATCAGTTCTCTCTTGGCTTTTAAACCGTGCAGACTTGTTTTTAATAGCTGATCGTTTTTATTAGTGTTATATTTGTATCTTAACTATGAGTGTTTTTATAAAGCAAAAACGTTGCAAGCCCTTGTAATTGGTCAGACGGTAGGCCGTTAAGACAGCGTCCTGCGAAACCATAGGAAATCTGTAACAAATTGGCGATCCTGCCAGGACGCTGTTACCGCAACATCTATACTAGGGCTTGCAGCAGAGAGAGAACTCCCCCGATTCTATAGATTTTGTCAGTTTTTTAGATCTTTTAAATGGCTTTTAATTTTTTAATGTCGCCGCCTGTTTATACGCCTGGACAAAATATCGGCGATTTTATTGACATCTTTTCTTCGTACTGCGATGGCATAAACGCCAACGAAGGTGTCCGGCGACACATGTTTATAACGGCTATAGATGCTGATTTGAAATGGCAGATTCAAGAAAACGATAATTCTATCTTTGAATTATCACTATCAACCATCTTACAACGAGCCAGACAATGCAAAAATGGTACCGTGCAATTAGAAAAACACCGCAATAACCTGTTTTCCAGACGACAGGGTATGGATGAAAGAACGAAAGATTTCATATATGCGGTGAAATCAATGGGCGATTTGGCGTACCCCGAGCCGAATGAAGCAAAAGACGAGGTAATGTACCTCGTATTAGTCAATGGCCTTCAAGACAGGCAGCTTTCACGAACCATACCCGCGAGTATAAATTACCGGCGAGAGTTTTGGGCCGCCTCTGAAGTGATACTCAGAGAAGGAGAACAAGCCCCACCCGACCAAGTAATGCCGCTGGAAATGGCCAATGCGTCTCATCGTGATGACGAACGGCTTAGAAACATCATGGACAAATTAGAAAACATGTGCATCGAAATGGATAACATGAAGAAACAGATGGTCCGACAGGAGAGGCCATCTGAAAATCATACTCACCAGTATCTACGGTCAACACGGAACCGCCCAGAAGTTCGACCCCCATTCCGAGCAAGCGGAAGAAATCGTAAGTGTTTCGCCTGCGGCACCTTTGGCCATATACGTTCCCAATGTAGGCGAACAAACATTATGGATGGTCAGGCTGTGGTAACTAATCCACCCGTTCCTCGCGGAAAGATTTTAAATAGACGGGAGCAGAAAATTGATATGCCTAAAACCTTACATAGTAGCCGACGAGTACCTTCAACCGAACCGAATCGATTCGTGACAATTATGGTTGGTGAAACAGTAATGTGTGCGCTGGTGGATACTGGGGCTGATATCACGTTGATAAAAAAGAGTTGCTTCGACAAATGCATTAAAGGCACTGGAGAAATTAACATCCTACCGAATAGTTATCGTATGGTTGGAGCCAACGGCAATTGTTTAAATGTGGCCGGTACGACCAAGTTAAAGATAACCGTAGGATCCGTGTCCACAACCATGAACGTCTACATCGTAGAGGACGTAACGCACAATTTCATTTTAGGCCTCGACTTTTTGCAGAAACACAAATGTAAAATATGTTTTAGTTCAAATAGGTTGGCCATCGGACACTCTCGCGTACCAATGTTGTCAAAGCAATTCGTACCCCGAAGAACTGAGGTCTCTTTGATTAACGACTACAATGTTCCAGCAAACATGGAGGTATGTGTGACTGGGAAAATCTGGCATGAATATCAAAACGAATCTATTCCTGATATGACGGTGTTTATAGAACGACTAGAAAGGTTTCACAGAAAAGTATGGCTTACTGACTGCGAACTGCATCACCAATTGCGAGGGTAATCGTGTTAAGGTAAGAATAGCAAACCTTTCCGACGAGGATATTCAGTTGTGCAGCGGCGTGCGCATTGCGTCCTTGACTCCTGTATCGGGACAAGGAAATGCAGAATGCAACATTCCCGAAACATGTGTTCTACTTGGCAATTCAAAAACCGCAGATAAATGCACATGTTGCAAGCGGTACGCCGACGTGACCTCACCGAAGGAAATTTTATCCGTGCAAAGCAAGAAAGATAATTACCGGAGAGACACGGACGAACACTGGCAGGCCATTACTGAAGGTATCAATATTAGCTCTGCATTAACCCACGAACAGAAAATGCGCGCATTATCAATTATTAAACATTATTCAGCTGCCTTCTCCACCAGCAGATACGACCTCGGTCGAACGGACATAGTTGAACACCACATCGATACAGGAAATGTAAAGCCTGTACGACAAGCACCTAGGCGGATGGGTCACCACGCAAAGAAGAAGGTCGAGGATATCGTCCAAGAAATGCTGGACCAGAAGCTCATCCGACCCTCCACGTCGCCATGGTCAAGTTCAATCGTCCTCGTTAAAAAGAAATCCGGTGAAACTCGGTTCTGTGTCGATTATCGCCAGGTAAACGAGGTCACTAAAAGAGATAGTTATCCAATACCCAGGATTGACGAAAACTTGGACGAGATGACGGGTTCCGCCTACTTTTCAACGTTGGATTTAAAATCTGGTTATTGGCAGATACCGATGTCACCGGAATCTCGCGAAAAAACTGCCTTCGCTAGTCACATGGGGCTATTTGAGTTCAACGTAATGCCTATGGGGCTGTGTAATGCAGCAGGCAGTTTCCAACGGTTGATGCGAATCGTCCTAAATGGAGTGGAATGGAGAGGCGTTTTGGCGTACCTTGATGACATAATCGTCTATGCTCGAACCTTCGAAGAGCACCTAGATAGACTTGGTGACGTACTTGCACGGATTGTTGGCGCAGGACTAACACTAAAGCCAACAAAGTGTTCTCTGTTTCAGCAACAGGTAAACTTTTTGGGGCACATTGTGTCCAGTAAAGGCATCTCATGCGATCCTAAGAAAGTTCAATCGGTAGCTGAGTGGCCCGTTCCACAGTCAGTGAAGCAAGTGAGGCAATTCGTTGGACTCACTTCTTACTACCGGAAATTCGTTAAAGATTATGCGGCCGTGGCGGCGCCTCTTCACAAGTTAACCGAGAAAAACAAAAGGTTCACTTGGAACGACGAATGCCAGGCATCATTCACAACACTGAAACGACGATTGACTACATCACCAGTTTTGCAATACCCAGATTTCAAGAAACCATTCATTTTAGATACTGATGCTTCAGACTCTGCGGTGGGCTGCGTCCTCGGACAGATTGTTGATGGAAGAGAACACGTCGTAGCATATGGCAGTAGAACTCTTAGCAAAGCTGAAAGACACTACTCTACGACCCGAAAGGAGCTTTTGGCTGTAATACACGCAACGAAATTATTCCGTTGCTACTTGCTTGGTTCGAAATTTCTCCTGCGGACCGATCACGCGTCGCTTCGGTGGCTCTGGAAGTCGAGAGAGATGTACGGACAGTGTGCGAGATGGGTGGAATACCTCTCGGAATACAACTTTGAGCTGCTTCATCGACCAGGCAAGAATCACGCAAACGCGGATGCGCTGAGTCGAATTTACGACGGGGAAGATCCGTTCCCATACAAAGTGAATCGAGAAGAAGAGGGACATGAGGAAAATGCTGCAATCAACAGCTTGCACTTGCAACAAAGCATAGGACACACGGCGGAGGACATGCGCCAGGCGCAACAAAACGATCCCGATATAGAACCAGTCTTTGAGTGGCTTCAACGCGGAGTAAGACCAGCTTACCGAAAAGTGAAATCATCTACGCCTCAAACCCGACATTACTGGAGTTTATTCCCCAAGCTCCGGCTGCACCAAGAAATCATTTATATAAAAACAGATACACTAACCCAACCTGGAGTAGAAGTGGAACGAGTGCTGGTACCAGAAGCTTTGGTACACGAAACTATAGCCTCACTACACGACCAACAACATGGTGGGGCTCATTTAGGTGTGCAGAAAACTACCTCTTAAGTGGCAGAACGATTTTATTGGCCCAATTGGAAAAAATCCGTCGAAGACTTCTGCAGGAAATGTTATCAATGCATTCTTAACAAGAAACCAACGACCACCATTCGCGCGCCACTGAAACCATCCGACGAAATGAAACCAATGCAAAGAATCGAAATCGACGTTTTGGGACCTTTACCCCTAACACGAAATGGTCATCAATACATATTGGTGGCCTGTGACATCTTTACCAAATACGTGAGAGCTTGGTCAATGCGAAACCAATCAGCAGCTGAAACTGCTAGTTTACTCTTTCACCGTTGGTTTACTGTGCATGGGGTGCCAGACGTAATACACTCGGACCGTGGTGGAAATTTCGAAAGCAAACTTTTCGAAGAATTGCTCCGGCTAATGGGGAGCAAGAAATCCCGCACAACAGCTTATCATCCAGCCGGGAACGGCGGAGTTGAACGGAACAACCGAACAATTATGTCGATGTTAAGGAACTACGTTCAACGTGACGAAAGAAGGTGGGATGAAGCCCTACCTGCGGTAATTGCATCTTACAATGCCAGTCGTCATGAGAGTACCGGTATCTCCCCACACTACCTTTTAACAGGTCGCCAGCTCCGACTACCAGCAGATTTATTGACCAAGGATCCAACAGTGAAAGAAAACACATCCCATTGGGTGCAGTTGGAAGGCTTGCGCAATCGACTCTTGTTGGCAGAAGAGGTTGTCAGAGAAACTCTCCGTGAACAACGAGCTAGAATGGAGAAAACTTATAACACAAAACAATTTGGTCCACCAATCGAGGTCGGTGACACCGTTGTATTAACAAATCCCGTAATTAAAGAGGGAAAGTGTAGGAAGTTTAACCTACCGTACAAGGGCCCCTACACCGTGGTGGAAAAACAGGGAGACTTAAATTATATCATTCACGACAAGTCTGGTAACGCCCAACTGGTCCATTATAATCGTCTAAAACTTTGCAGGGATATCAACATAGGTTCCAACGAGAAACAGAACAACACCCCATCAGAGGACGACCACATTACACCCGTGGTGACACAAAGATATTCACCAGTACGGATCGTACCAGCAAGCACAGCACCGATGATGACGATGGAAGAACCGCCACAAGCGAACCCATTAGAAATAGATGGGGCGAATATGTTAAACCCCGATGTGGCGGTAGGAAATACATACAGAGGACGTCTCCGGAGCAGGACGAGAGCAGGACGAGACGCCCAACTTATTACCCCGATGAGGAGAGAGCACTGAGCCCCGTTACCCCCTTCGAGAGTACTCAAAACTGACCGCGGAATACCCACAGGAGTGGGTCAGAATTTGGTCGGGGGAGTGTAACGCGCACGGGGGCTCGTTTGTTTGGTTATGATTTTATACACTCTTATATATGTCTTTTACACATTTTTGTACACCTTTTATACACTTTTAACAACACCATTTTATACAATTTTAATACACTGTTTTACGCCTTTTGTTTGTCCCCTTTTATTTTACACGTACTTTACACCATTTGCACCTTTTAATCATTTAATCATTTTTATCTTGCTTGCTTATTTTTACACGCACGTTTTTATCTCTCGGGGTATTCAAATAATCAACGTTCGGTGCTGTCCTAAATTAACGTGATGTCTTCAAATTTATATTTCTAAAAATCAGTTCTCTCTTGGCTTTTAAACCGTGCAGACTTGTTTTTAATAGCTGATCGTTTTTATTAGTGTTATATTTGTATCTTAACCATGAGTGTTTTTATAAAGCAAAAACGTTGCAAGCCCTTGTAATTGGTCAGACGGTAGGCCGTTAAGACAGCGTCCTGCGAAACCATAGGAAATCTGTAACACTATTGCAGTGTGTTGTATATGATAGACACGTTCCTTCAATTTGGTAGAACCCATTAATCCGCTGGGTTCAGGCAATGTCCGCTAGGTGCCTTGCCCAAGGACACAACCGACTAGCTAGCGACCAGTTTCGCACCTGCAACCTTTCGATTGAAAGGCGGCGCATTTAACCGTTAGACCACCGGGCCGGACTAATATGGTGATACCAATGGTGGGAGTACGAGGTTCACTAGTTATTTAAATTATAGGCTGATTTGACTTAATAGGATCCAATAGTTGTATATTTATGTGATTTGAAGGTATTGGTTTGCAGATAATGATTGGACAGTAACGTTTAATTTAACCCCTGATAGTAAACGGGGAGCTATACAACGGGTAATGGATAGTTTTCACGTGCATTCTTTAACTAACTGGCTTATTACGTCACAATGCAGAATATGATGGAGAAAATGGATTATTAAATAACTGGAGTCTGCTAAACCCACAAAGTCGAGCGGCTATCGGTTGATTTCGTCACCACAGCTTTTTGTCTGACGCTTCACCGTATCAGCTTACCGTTTACCGCATGACGTATAAGTCAGCCGGATGGCAATACCTCTATAAATGACTGGTACAAATAGGATCGACATACATGCATCACATGATCCACAACTTGTGACCTGACAACCCACAGTGCTGCTGCACATGTATGGGGCGTCGTTTGTAAAAATATCATTATTTACAAACGCTCAATAAATCGAATTTTTACAAACGACTACACATAGCTAAATCTTAACAAAGGTGTCGATTTCGGTAAATCGGCCGAAAAGTTGAATTTTTACAAACGGCGCCCCTTACACACGAGGTAATACAAGGACAAGATTCACCCACGTTTTAGAGTTGGCTCATCCGTGGCCTTGAGAGCGTGGGGCAGTAAATAGGTGCTGCTGTCATCTTGTATGGTGAATTCCACGTTTCTGCTCGAAGACGACGCCTCTCGTATCAGATGCTGTTTCAACTGGAATTAAGTTTTTATCAAATTTGCAATAAATTATTGAGCTATAACACCATGGAAATAAAATAAAGTATATTTGAAATACTATTAATATAGCAGCGTTTAAACGCAATATTTACTTCGCAAATAGTTAACACCTGTGTTTCGTGCCTGTTCGCGCATAGACAGCTCAGTCAATAGGACAGCGCATAAATCGGATGAATTGAAAGCACAAAAACGTCTAAATTATACACAAGGCGAAGCAATAGCTCCGGTTAGCCACCGAAAGGTACTTGGGTAATATTATAATTGCTGGACAGTACTAATATTTACACACACTGAGATTTTAACGAGCTATATATGGAAACAGCTATTTAAGCTTCGAAACCATGATGCGTTCTGTTTTTATATAAATATTATAAAACTGTTGTTGTATAGAAGTCGGCATATGTCGCTCATAAACATTCAGCCACACGACCGTACATACCTTATAATTGGATAGTTGCACCACTATTGTCCGACCGCCACCTTTCAACCGAGTCCCAATTCGATTCGCCTTGTCAATGTCGTTGGTAGTGAGATGTACGTTGATGTACTCGGCAAGCTCCACTATCTAAGGGGGGGGGGGTTATGGGTGATAGTTATTGCTGATTATCTAATTTTGCTCGTCAGTCGAGGTAAATAACATGGAATATACATTAGTAACATATTCATTGTAGAGATTAGGGATGTATAATCATATTATGTGGTAACAATGTTAATTCTGATAACGATTTTCCCAACCGCGAGGCCAAGGGGTGTAGTCGAATGATTCTTCATGTGTTATCTCCGTAAAAGCGCCGAAGAGTTACCACACGGGCAATCACCGGATTATTTCTGTGATTGGTTGATTTACACAACGGTATGGAAATTTTTCAAATAAATGGATATAAAATGATCGACTAAAAACGACAAGTAATACAATATACTGCAACAGCTTCAGTTATACGCGACTGTAGAAACAAACGAA
Source organism: Ciona savignyi (assembly GCA_000149265.1). Taxonomy (NCBI): domain Eukaryota; kingdom Metazoa; phylum Chordata; class Ascidiacea; order Phlebobranchia; family Cionidae; genus Ciona; species Ciona savignyi. The sequence continues at coordinate 161,812 of CH002093.1, read as the reverse complement.
TCAAGCTATTGCTTATTATACAGGACTGTAATTTTCCCAACCCAAACAATATAGTCGTTCCTTAAAAAGTTTAAAGGGAAGTTACCTTTTCTTCGAGATTCTCATTTTTCTTCTCCGCGACCCCTTTGATCCGAACATAATTCCTTCTCGAAGCATCTGTGAGGTCCTTGATGGAGGTGAAATGCTGGTTGAGGTCGATATCCGCCTGCTCTCGCGTTGCAGATAGATTCCGGTAAGCTGATATCAACGAATCCTGACTTTCCTCCACTGTTTTCAACACAAGGTTTGCTCGCTTGTTCATATGGTGCATTCTGGACTGTTTGTGCACGAAATATGTGAGCTGGATTAGACTTAACAGCAGCAAAGTCACAGCAAACCCTTTACCACGCATTTTAGCTGAGTATAACAACGCAACTTTGTATGGTGGTGATGTAATTACCGTGCTAACACGCTCGAGGCTATTTTGAAAGTTTTCCTCGAATAAAAATGCTTTGAAGACGAACGGTCGTGTGGTCGAGTGGTTAACGCGACGATATATATATATATACAGGCATTTATACAAAAAAACGGACTTGGGAAGAAGCCCATTACGGGTTCAAACCTGGCTAAAAAAGAAAGAAATGATTTAATTTGTAAATAATGGGATAGAACAGAGGTTCTCAAACTGTGCGTCGCGACGCCCTGGTGCGTCGTTTGAAATCGTGTGGGGCGTCGCACGGCCATTGCGTTCGAAACTACACTCATTACAAGCAAAGAAAACGCATTGTGTAATCACAATCACTTACTCAGTCCATTGCGTTAATAAAATGCATTGTGTAATCACAATCACCTTCTCAGTCCATTTCGTGAATAAAACGCATTGCATAAATTCATTCAGTAAAATTCAATTATAAAATGGATGTAAACAGCAAGTTAATGTTGCAGACTAAGCGTAAAAACTCGACTGAAGATGATAAACCTAAAAAGAAGTCTCGTAAGTACAGTGACAATTATTTGGATTTTGGTTTCACGTTTGTATTGCAAAATGGCGATGAAAAACCCAGTGCGTTATTTGCAACAAAATATTTACCAGTGAGAGCATGTTACAGAATAAACTTAAACGGCATTTGGCATTATCACATCCACAATTTAAAAGTAAACCCAGATGTTTTTTTGCTAGAAAATTAAACGATATGAAGGGCCAAGTATTAACAAATTTGAAATACTCGCAACTCCCATCGAAGGCTTTATTAGGAAAAGAAAAAGAACATTACATTGACCTTACCTGTGACTGTTCCCTGAAAAGGAAATTTAATTCAGTCAATCTGACAAATTTTTGGATTTCATTGAATGACGAATATCCAGCTTTGACGAAAAAAGCATTGCGAATTCTTGTCCCTTTCGCTACGTCGTATTTATGCGAATTGGGATTTTCTGCCATAGCCGTCATTAAAACTAAATATCGATCACGAATAGACGTTAAAAGAAAAATGAGGGTGGCAGTTACAAACATTATCCCAAGGTTCCACAATATTTGCAAAAATAAACAAGCCCACACGTCACATTAGATTTAAACTAAATTAGTAACGGGCGGGAACGTGGCTATTGTTGTTTTATTGTATTTCATTTCTTCATTACGTGTGCGGCGATACCACTAAATATAACTTTGGTAGCAATATATTAATGACTGGTGCGTCGCAAGCTTAGCCAACTTTTGAAAAGGCGTCGCAACCAAAAAAAGTTTGAGAACCACTGGGATAGAAGATCAAATGTAATAGACACGTTATATTGGGAGGCCATGACGTTAGTGGCAGTGTAAATAATAACATTTATACAACATAATCATCAAGACGCACATTATTGGAATAAGACGACACCGGCAAACATTGCAAAACGATAAGCAGGGAGCAACTGTTGATTGTGATCTTACTAAGTAGCTCAACATCAACAAGTCGGCGGTTGCTGGAAAAACTTGACAAATATCAATATAAATTATCACCCTGTGCAGCAGGAGGCCGTGCTTTTAAAACTACTCTGTAGTGGCTTATGATAATATTTCGCTCCATTTTCGCAATGTGATGCCATTAAAATCAGTTGAATCAAAAATGATCCCGAGATACTACTCTGCGTTATTGCATGTTATACCACTTTCGCGTGTTATATGCCCCGAGGACTTCTTTTCAGGATTTCTTCTGTAAAAGCTCTCGAGTGTTTTGTTAAATTCGACATCAGGCAGCTGTTGATTAGTTGCGAAATGCGAGAAATATTGGTTGTGTTTACATGTAAGTTTATACCGTTCGTCCATATTGATTTGTTTGTTACATTTAATTTGTCTTCCTATATTGTATTAAGTGAACTATTATAGCCAAGGTCGTTATAAAAAAAGCAATGTTAAAGAGCAGTATTGCTGTCGGTTATTAGTTCATCAGACCGATAGCTGGTAGGTTGGGGGTTCGAACCAGCTGACAGCTGATCGACTATGTACAGGCAACTTAGTAGAGGACATTTAGTGTTTTTATCAGTGGATTCATAAATCATAAAAACTATAGAAAATTCTGAAATCACTGCAATAGTTTATGTAACCCAACCTAAGGCAACTGTGGATAATAAGACCGTGGTACGCGCCTTGCGTTTCACGGGAATAAATATGAGTATGGTAATATATTACTTCGATAGAACCACATTTGTAGGATAATTATCTATTTGAATATCCAATATTTTTAAAGTTTCTAAACTGAATATAATTGGTTCTTTACAAATCACAACAACGTCCGACTAATAAGCAAAACACCGTAAGAGTCCTTGCAACCCAAATACCCTGTTGTTGTGGCGATTTCTCCAAAATAAAGTCGATTAGTTAATTACCTGGATAAACTGGTTCAACCTTTTATCATTTTCAGGCTTCTTACACTTCGGCGTCATCGATTCGTACAGAGACGCTTACTACTGCAAGAAGAAAGATCTCGGGCATTGCGCGAGCAGAGAGATAAGGTTACAACGACAATACTGTCCGCATACGCTCAACAGAACTTGTCACACAATCAGTTCGGGTAACCTTAGCTTCCTTGGATATAACAATATGTATGAACATATTCCTAATACGTGAATGAACATAACATCAGAATTCTAACAACCGAACTGTAATATATTGTATAAAAAATATTTCTGTTTAATCCTGTGAATATAAGAAAACCAAGAGGGTTAACACACGGGCAATCGTCAGATCACCTCGCGCCCACCGTCGGGTTACCGGAGCTATTGCTGTGTGTTGTGTATGATTCAAACGTTCCTTTAATTTGGTAGAACCCATTAATCCACTGGGTTCAGGCAATGTCCGTTAAGTGTCCCGGGGACACAACCGACTAACAATAGCGACCAGTTTCGAATCTACAATCCTTCGGCTGAAAGGCGGCGCACTAACCCACCAGACTAATCAGTCGGATTGCACAATATTTCTTCCATTCCCCCGGCAGTGACACTACACGACGAAGGAGAACAAACATTGGTGAAACATTGCAACTTCACTGTCAGCATATGTCGTGACGTCATCCTCAGATCGGGCCTGCCATACCTGTTATGTCGGAGCGAATGCAACGGGGCGGGAACTTTACCGGGTTGCGGGTATTTCATCATCGCTGCAGCGGTGGCGGCATGCGCACTTAATACAATGAACTTATTTGTTTGATTTTATTTGTAATTTTTATTTAAAACAAGAAATCGTGACATTGTCGTTGTTTTTTTAAATAATAATTTAAGTTACTGCACATATGAATGTCTTTTATAAGTTACGAAACTGCAATAAATACGATACAGTTTGAACAAGAGGTCGAATCCATGCTGAATAGCAGGTATGAAGTTAGTGATGCAGAGGCATCAACGGATCGATATGGGGGGAACTTATTTCCCAACGTATCCATGAGGATGGATGCATGGCCCCCCAGTTTGGCGGTCAAGCACTGAGTATCTGCAACTTCCCTGGTCCCACACGCTCTCGCATGCTCCATGGACGCTCACCGGGTACATGAACCTGTGGGAGTGGGTTGCGATGATTACTGGGTACATTAGTCTGGTGGTTCAGTGCGTCGCGCTTTAATCGAAAGGATGCAGCTTTGAAACCCCTTTGCTAGCTTGTAGGTTGTGTTCTTGGGCAAGGCACTTAACGGAAATTTCCTCAACCCAACGGATTAATGGGTTCTACCAAATTAAAGGAACGTGTCTATCATATACAACACACTGCAATAGCTCCGGTAACCCGACGATGGGCGCGAGGTAATCTGACGATTGCCCGTGTGTTAACCTCCTTGGTTTTCCCATTCACGAGGACAACATGAATATCCTGCCCTAAACGACCTGAATAACCTAATTATCATCGGCTCACGTACGTTGCACAACATCCCATCCCAACTATCTCCAACACATAGTTGACCAGACGCAACCGAGGAATAGTGACGACGTGTGTGGTGGGGTCCTGCACCGGGTCGGGCACATCGGGACACACAAGGTACAGCGACTCATTCCTGGTTACAACCACTTCCACGGGAGCACTTTGCAGTCGGGCTTGTATTACCCGAAGCAACGCTGATTTCCTCATTGTGGGTGAAATAAAGTGAACAGATTCCGTTCTATCCGCGACTTGCAGACATGATTTCTGCAATCGAGTTTTAATTAGGTTGTAGATATGCATAAACGGATTTTTTACCAGGCTTAGTTTCGAACCCATGATGGGTTCGTTACTAAGACCGTTTTTTTATATGTGAGTCGGTATATGTATCGGTTGCGTTTGACCATTCGGCCACACGACTGTACGATAAACGGCATTTTCATCATTTTATTTGTCTGGCGTTCATTCTAAATCCTATTTTATTAGTTCTAAATATAAAAGTATAAATTGCCTTAAAACAACCGAATTACCAAAACTATTTTCTGCGACCAACATAGACATCTATAGCAGTTGCTGGTGACCCAGGAATCGCCGCTTTGGTAGGTCGTGTTCGTGCTGAGGTCTCCGCAGTATTCTGCAGCATAGCAATCTCCACTGACGCTAGATGGCAGTATAGAGAACACCAATGAAGTGGCGAGAAGAATCGTCTGAAATATAGACATCATATATAATTAATTTCTATCTGTAACACATATGTAGCTTAAACGGTCGTGAAGCCTAACGCGACCCGTTCATATACAGCTTTACATGATGTCTATATTTATAAACTATTTTAGTGACGAGCCCATCATTGGGCCGATACCTAGAACTTTAGAAACGAGATTCTTTTTTTCTTTTGTTCTACCAAGCCAAGTTTCGAACCCATGATGGGCTCGTCATTCGGACCGAGAAACGAGATTGTTTTAGTGCCAATTACACCAACAAAAAGCACATGCGCCTCCTTTTGGCATTTTTCTATTTGAATAAGAAATATGGGCTGCTTTCTATCCATTACAAGCTTAACAAAACCTCAAAAGCCGTTACTTCACTAAACATTTATAATTAACGAATCTGTTACAAAATATTACAGTAAAGCGTAATAGTCGATCATGCTATTTTCCAACCGTTTGGAATGACTGAATATTAAAACAATTCCTTCTTACCAAGACAACTCGGGGTAAAAACGACATTTCTTTTCTTGATTTCAAAAAAAGCAGAAACAAAATATAAGTTCGAGTTTTTTCGAAAATACTAAAACTAAAATATTGTTTTATAGACTAGACCTATTCGTCCGACTTTGCTAGCAAGTTTTCAAACCGTTGGCTCACTTATACTGTGAATTGGTGGACAGTCATACCTTATATATCACTTTACGTCGTATCGTTTTTGAAGTACGGTGAAAAAATGAGGTTAAGCCTATTAAATGTGCGTTTATGTAAATTTTTATCAAATCTGGAAATTAAAATTTGATTGGGTTCCGGAAATTTGTGGTCTGTAATTAAATGATTAATGTCAAACACGGCACTACATATGACCTTGGGCGAATCATTTAATTCGTGCCACGTAATTTGATTGTCATTTTTTAAGGTTGGTTCACGAGATCTCCCACAAAAGCTATTACTCATAATTATAAAATATGTTGAATCGAGCAGTTTCGCTTCAATCATGCACTTGAGAAGCTCTTACTATGATGTCATAATACACACTTGTCATTTTTGTGTCACTTTAATTATGTATACACATGTCACAATGCCGTGTAATGACAGTTTGTAACAAAGGAAATTAAAATGTCTTCATTTAATTAAAATTGTCCGGATAGCTCATGCAGTTACAGCTTTGACCGCAAGTCGGAAGGTTTCCGGTTGGGAACCAGCCGCCGACTATGCCAGACAGTTCGCGGGCAAGGCATACGTGAACAAACTGGATCAATAGGCTAACTAGGATTGGATAGGATAGGATATTCATCTTTATCCCAGTGAATGGGAAAACCAAGGGGGTTAACACACGGGCAATCGTCAGATCACCTCGCGCCCATCGTCGGGTTACCGATTACAGTAGA
>CH002093.1:101244-116196 GCA_000149265.1 Ciona savignyi | reverse complement strand
GCGCAGAAGTTGCCGAAAGTGGTTGGGAGGATTATGAAGGTAGGTATTCTGTGCGTGTGTGGAGTGGTTATGAGAAATGTTTCTGTTGGATTTAAGCATGTGAATAAATTTGGTTATCTCTTGCTGGTTGTGGATAAGTAAGGATATTAGTATTTGATTAATTGGTTTATTAACATTCGGCTTATTGTGTTCTGTATATGTTTATATGTATAGGTATTCCGTGTGCATGTATGGGAAGATGGAAAAAAAGATTTATTTGAGAGTGGTTACATCAAATATTTCTGTTAGACTTTTCGATTTGAGCATATAATTGAATTTGGTTAAACGGTCATATCTCTTTCTGAGTGTGGATAAGTAAGGATAAATTAGTATTGAATGAATTGGTTTATTAACATTCGGCTCCTGTCACATTGTGTTATATATGTTTGAAATGGTGGGTTGGTATGACATGCAGAGAAATATTCATATGTCAGGTTACCACAGATTATGCAGTATGTTGCACATGTTTTAAAAGATTACCTCGCGCCCACTGTCGGGTTAACGGAGCTATTGCAGTGTGTTGCGTATGATAGACACGTTCCTTCAATTTAGTAGAATCCATTAATCCACTGGGTTCAGACAATGTCCGTAAGTACCTTGCCCAAGGACACAACCGACTAGCTAGAGGCCTGTTTCGTACCCGCAACTTTTCGGTTGAAAAGCGTCTCACTAACCCACCAAGCTTATCAGTAAGACCAGTTGGTGAGTGGTGTTAATTGTAATATGTCACCATAGATCCACGACAACAACTTATACATTGACATCGGCACCAAGTTCTACTGTGTTTGCCCAGTGTCAAGTGAGGATTTGAAGAAATACCACGAAGATGGGAAAGTTATGGTTGCCGTCAAAGATTTTGAATTATCTGCAAGGTTGGAACATTTGAAGCCGCCGTTACATTGGGGACGGGTGCATGTATTTGGCTAAATAAATATATGTAATAAAATAAAATATGTTTAAAAAAATAAATAAAATAAGTTAAAAAATTGGAACAAATTATAATTGGTGCCCTCTTATACCAGGTTTCTTGGCTCAACAACAGATACCACTTTACTTGAAGCAGATGCCACGTTGCTGGGCCCACTCTTCAAATAAACATCATATATTTCTATATGTGGTGTTTATGGATATTCTCTTTCATGGTGCTTCTGTGGTTTTCAGCCCAAATTCTACACGATCAACATTGTAATACTGTGATACATTGTGTTAGTGTAGTTAGACGTTTCAACGAAATAAAGAAAACGATTTTGTATTTCCTTTTTTATTGGTGCAGAAATACGTGTAAAACTTACAACTGCTACAATGTGTTTTATTAGAATTCAAGCGATTTACTATAGGTTGGTGTGGTTTATTTATATAACAATCCATCCACTGGTTACCACATACTCGCTTGATAAGTGAGACTAGCACAAACGGCTGAATCTTGTTTGACAAACTGCCATTAAAAACACGGTCTCGACGGTGGGCGCGAGGTAATCTGACGATTGCCCGTGTGCTAACCCCCTTGGTTTTCCCATTTGTGAGAATAAACATGAATATCCTATCGCTATAAATAACCGTGGAGAAATTCTATAATATGTTTTACACCCACCAGGCTATAAACGTCTACTTCATCCATATAATTCGTTTGAGTTTAGTTTACTCAGTTTTACCTCAGTATTAAATAATGGCATATAAATCAAATTACGGCACAAAAAAAAAGTACAGCAAAACAAACAGTCATTAACAAAAAAATATATAAATAAACAAATATAGCGTAACTTAGGTGAAAACAATACTGTTAAAACAAAAAAAACAATTAAAACGATAAAATACCCCGAAGAAGAGTGTGCGGTAAAGCTCAACCAGTATTGAGGGGGGGTCGTTTAAAGGGAATTCCCCCAACTGCGCACAATAAATTAGCATATTGGTCCAGTTTAACAATTGCCAACATGGACATTATTGAGTGAGTTCGCTACGTCCAAGCTGAAGGTAATTCACGAGGTATGTTTCGTCCGCTCGTTGGTGTGTGTACGTCATATGTAGGGGGTTCCCCTGGGGCACGGGGGGAAGGAGTCACTTTGCTCGTTGGTCTTCGTTCCAAATATTTGAAGCATGTTATTGCGCATCGTTTTGCTTCGCGGAATAACCGTCGCACGGAGGCCCTCAACTGCCGGTTCAATATAGCATAAGCAGCGATCGAAAATATTCTGCCACCTAGTGCCAGGCCGGTGATGAAATATGAGGCGGGTGAAGTGAACCGTGACTCTTGTGTCGTCACATAACACTCTATGATGTAATAAACGTAATATGGAATCCAAGTAGCGGAAAATAACAGTATCACCGCTAAAAACGTCCGTGTCGCTTTCCGTCTTGTAACTCGCGATTTATGGATATTGTGCCAAGATTTGAAGGGTCGCATGTATCCCGATAATAGATTGGATATTGTGAACACACCACCACCAGTTTGAGACTCAGTGTTGCATTGTACAAGACTACTAGATGACGAACTTGGACCCGAGGTAACCGAGGGTCGGATAAGTGTTCGTCGGATGTCGCGGACTTGTTTGTACGCGGTCCTTGTGATGAGGAAATAGAAGGTGATAACCACAGATAGTGGAACCACATAGAAAGCCACCATCGCCGCGATGAAATAACTCGGCAATTCCGTCCAGTTGGGGGCGCACAAGAGGGCGCTCCTGGTGTCCGCTGATATGAATGAAACGGGGTGGTTATCACTTACATGCGTTGATGTGTTGGTTGAGTTTTGTACGAAGTATTTCGAGCCATAAGTATCCACTTCGCCAATAATATCCCGGGTGCGATACGAATCGCTCATTTTCGTCACAAAGGATTCGTTGTCGATTGTGACGTCGGTAAAATTCATAGAGTCGTTATGACGTAGCCCAACCTCCAAGTTTATAAGAACGATGATGATGACGTAAAACCCCATGACGTATATCAACATCGTCACCTGACCGACCATCAGCCATTGATTGGTTGATCTGACGTCACAACGGAACGGATACGTCACGATGACGTAACGAATGATGGAGAGCATGGCGAGGAGACAGGAGGAGGTCGACATGAACAGAACATTCAGAATCCCGAACGCTTCGCACCACGGGCTGTATATCTGGGGATTCCCCGGTTGTCAAATGCAGTTTTTTGGAGCCAAGTTTCGAAACGGTGATGGGCTCGTCACAAGGACCGTTTTTTGTATAAGAGTCGGTATATGTATCGGTCGCGTTCACTATTCGGCCACACGACTGTACTGAAATGTGCATTCGTCCTAACACACGGGCAATCAGATCACCTCGTCCGGAGAGCTATTGCAGTTTGTTGTATATGATAGACACATTCCTTCAATTTAGTAGAACCCATTAATCCACTGGGTTCAGGCAATGTCCGTAAAGTGCCTTGCCCAAGGACACAATCGACTAGCTAGCGGCCAGTATTGAACCTACGACCTTTTGAAAAGTCCACATTCTTATGATAGTTTTTATGGATGTTAAACAGGAAAACTTATTATTATTCTGGTAAAAACCACCAAATGATTGAAATCGTGGTTGCATCTGATGACCCGAAGCGAGGGGCAACACAAACAGTCGTTAAAACAGTTAATGTTAAAACAGGTGTTTGGGAGTGCAGTAATGTGTAGCCCTTGTTGGGAGAATTCACCAGAAATTTGGCCCAGTGGTTTGTATATTAAAGCAGAATTGTGGTTTGACTAATGTCAATTTTTTTTCTTTAACGTGAATAAGCGCAGTGATGGGACAAATATACTGCACACGAACTTAGGGTTCGCACAAAATGTATATTTTCGTTATTTTGTTCATTTATTCAATCTTACCTTCGCAGGTGTGTTTATCGGGTACAAATGGTGATCCATATTTGTAGATAGAATAGTTGGCATGGTTCCACATATTGCACATCCAGCACCACATACAGCGATCATGCACAAAGCTATCCTTTCGTTCAAGTTCATTCTACATACACGTCGGTATCGGAATAAAACAAAGAGTCCGATGCCGTTTACTACGAGCCCGATGATCAAAGTCAGCACTGACACAGCGACATACTCAATTTTCATAGTTGTGACATATTTAATGCAACAGATGTCGACGATCTAGAAAAGTATGTAAATTAATCTTCAGCTATTTCTAATAAATCGGGTGTTTTTCTAAGGACGTTAAAAAGTTTAATTTTAGTTTATTCGTTTTTTGCCCCAGTATTAACAATTGGCAGACGAATAAAATCACGACACAGGCAGGAAAAGACGGCAAAACGAACAGAATTAGGATAAGTAGCCAGTGAAATTTGCATACCTTTAACATGAATATGAAGCAAGCAGAATACATAATATAAAACTGTCATTTTTATTCTAGGGCACATCAAATAACTTGTTACATAAAGTAATAAAGAATGAAGTATCATTGCGACTGGTTTGAAAAGTTATCTTCCGGTGTTTCTGCTTTCATTATCTTACAACTCAATTTAATGATCCAAAATTAAACCAACATTTTATTTTTTAGTCAGCGAATATAGGCAATACTAAACTTTTCTATCGCTAACATTCAAGAACTGATAAATCTAGTTTGTGATGTTAGCAAGCTTTAAGTCTTCGAATAAACTTGAAATGCTAGACAATGTTACAACTAAACAAATTATTTATTATCGACCACATTAAGTGGAGAAACTTCTCCCAATAACTAAGTTCCAACACAATATGACTGTGGGTATTTAGTCCAATAGCTGACAAGCCATTATTGTTATTTTAATTTTAGCATGCAACTCTGCTTGGGCAACATAAACTGGATTTATGACCCAAATTTACCGTAACTTTCCTATGTTTATTTGCCATATCAGCTACGTTCGTGTGGGTGTTTCACGCTGAATCAATGCACTGGACCACTGCAGTCCTCGTTACTGGGATAACGAGGCGAATGGAAGTAGTTGTGTGCGTTGTCCTGCAGTTAAAAATGAAGTTACATGAATGGGGTATGGGTGATTAAATGTTCGGAGCGCTTTGTAAATACTCTCAACTCTTTCTTGATTTATGGTCAGTAAACACCGGTGTTGGATATGATCTGTGTCTTCGCATCATCGTTGAACGCACGGTCGTAAAACGGCGAGGTACGTCATCCAGTGCCCTTACATGTCCGATGGAAAGGAATTTAAACCCGATGATGAAATCTATGACGGCGCAGTATAAACGGATCCTGCACACCATCGACTAGTTAGCAACCAGTTTCGAATCTGAAACCTTTCGGTTGAAAGTCGACCACGACCAAGAATGTTTTAGAAACTTTTAGGTTTTAGGGATAAAGATTAAACAATTAATGTTTGATTGTGTTAATAAATAAATTAAACCTCTGGATTTTTAGGAACATTTGATATTTTCCGTCAATTTCAATTTAATTTAGAATGTCCGGTTAAAAGAATTGTGGTTTGACTAAATTGAATGTCTATTTGGTTTTCTCAACGTTAAGCACAACAATGTGGCGAATACTGCACACGGACCCCAGTTATCCCATCGATTGCTGGAACGAAACAAACCGCAAGGCAGTCGTGGCGTTAACCTGTCTTGTCCGAGTCGGTTCTGTGTCTCCATCTTGGACACGAAGTAATCTGATGAGTTCATGATACATTGCACATGGTAGTGTATGTAGGCTTACTATTACACACCCCGTTTATCAACAGAAAGTTACTGAATAAACATGAATATCCTATTCTATTGCTTTTTAGTTTGTGATTTTGTCTGTAATTTGTTGTGTTTGCACGAGAACACTAAGTTCAACTGTGGTGACGAAATTGTCTTTTGATTTCATCGCGCATGCGCAGTATTCCTCTTCATTTATTGTCTCCACGATTTTGGAAACGATTTCTTCCACGTAAACGAAATTCGTATTTAGTATAATGTTTCATGTAAATAAACTATAAAGGCCAAATTGTACCAGTGTACGTACTCAATCTAAAATCTTACATACCGAAAGTCTAAGTAGAATGGAATAAGTTTTTTGTGTAATGGTCGTGTGGCCGAATGGAAAACACGACCGACACATGTACAAAATTAAATAGAAAAATGTCTTAATGACGACCGCATGACGGTTTCGGAACTAGGCTTGGTGGGCTCGTATGACCGAATGGTATTTCAAACTTGACCCAACAACAAAATCAAACGAAAAAAAGAAGGATATCTACGTGATTTGAAAACGCAAGGGGCGGTATGGAACTGGGAATCGCCAATTTATCAAGCGCCAATTATACTTGAATGTGGATTTCTTCATTAGGATAAAAATGGCATTTTCCAACCATAAACGTCTATAACGCATATAGTATTTATAAGGGTCACTTTACTATAAGGCATATAGTGAAGTGTCGCCTTTGGAAAAATTGAAAACTTATTGTTTTTGTCCGTTTTTTTCGTCAAACGCTTGGCAGGCATGTCGCCCCGACATCTACCAGAAGGAATAATGAAATCGCAATGAAACTTTGTCATTTGTAAGACAACATGGTTTAGATATGCAGAAACCAAAATTTTGGGTAATATACCCAGGGGAATTCCCCTTGAAGGTAAAAAATCAAAACGTTATTTTTTTCTAAAAAAATAGCCTTTGGGGTCATAGCGCTTAACCGGCTGCTCCAAATTAATCCAATTCGGTGCAATGTAAGTGCATAAGTCACTGATTTAACACTTAGAGTAAATAAAAGATTACCTAGGCTAGGGTAATACACTAAAAATAATATTTTGTTCCTAAATCATCATTATGACAGGCAAGCCATTTTGCCCTGACATCTCCAACAATGAGTCGTCAAATCGGATTAATACTTTACGAATTGTTAGATTACATGACCCAGATATGTAAAAACCAAAATTGATATACTAAACCTCGGAAACCCTGAAAAACTAAATCGGGCTGTTTTGGGGGATTTAGCTTTTTTTAGGCTACTACAGCGCTTGAAAAAAAAGCTTTAATTTAAAACATTTCTGGTGAAATATTTGTAAATCTAACACGATTATTCTATTTTGGGAAAGAACTACACTTGGAAAAGTTTTTTTTTAATAATATGGGGCCCATGCCTTTATGTTTGCAGAAACAAACTACATACTCAGTGTATAAAATACAAATTGTGGTTAGGGGCCCCGTAGCATGAATATAGGGTATACAACATGTGTTTTACAAATAGTGGTGGTTAAACACGTGGTTGACACTATCTAGTTAAATTGGTTGTTTAACTCGTTACGACAGTTAAGTTGGCCGCACAATAACACAAGGCTATTAGACTTGCCCCCAGCTGTGTGTGGCGCGCGTCAGCTTTTGGGGACGAGTAAGCTTTGAAGTGGGCATGCGAAATGTTTAAAACGTATTGCGAAGAGTCAATTTATAAAATACTTTTGTGCTGTTCGCAGTTAAAACTTTCACTGCTGAGAAAAAACAGGCAATGGTGGAGTTGTCCTGTTCGCAAGTATTATAAGGCTAGTTTTAAAGTAGAAATATTTGGATGTTGGTACTTTGTGCTAGCACAGTGCTATACTAATAACCATTTCAATAGCCTACGTCAGCTAAATTACGTTTTTATTGTTTACGTCAGTTTCCCGGAAACTACGTAATGGTAGTTCTTACATGATAGATACACTGAAGCATTTCTCCCCTCTTTAACCACAGTGCGGAATTTCCGTTGTTGTTTTCTAACAATAGAGAGCTCACCGTCATAAGACTAGAATATTTATTCAACCGTGAAAACCTGTAGTGTGTAGGTGTACAGCTTATATGTGAAGTGTTAGACTATTTCTGATAGGCTCTGTGCTGTACAATAGTTGATTTTCTTTTGAATTCCTTATAATTTTACAGGGATTTTAGTTTTTGTTTCGTTTTAGCGTTTACATTACGCGAAAAGTCAAGTAAAGAATATCAAATCAGTCAAAGATTTTAAAGGGCTTTACAAAATGCTTCCAATTTCGACGTAAGTAAGTGGTTAGCCACTATCTATCTTACCAGTAATTCACAACGTCGTGGTTATTTTCACAGAATCGTATCTGTCAGCGTCACCACAGGAGCGGCCCTGTTAACGTTGATTGCTGTGCTATGTGGGAGATACTACAGAGCGAGAATGCTGCGAAAGCAAAACCAAAACATCGCGATCCAACCAGTACCTGTGCAGCCCATCCATCCGAATGCAGCATACCCACGACAGTTAGACAATCAGACCAACTTCACAACGCAATATACTGCTCAACCGGTGGCGAATCAAGGCTACAACCCGAACTACAACACCCAGTATTCAACCGCCCCACCACAATATACACAGCAGCCGCCTCCATATCCAGTCGATTCTAAACCACCAATGTAAACACTACCACTACTTTTGCTTATAGTAGTGAAATGACCGAACGCTCAATATTTTACACTTTACCGTATGCTGGTTTGAATTTACCTATAACATGGGCTAACGTCAGATAGGTGGGTGTGTATTTTTTTTTATTCCTTGTTTAGTTTATTTATTTTTTCTAAGCAATATATTCTTTAATCGGGGAGAATGTTATTACCCCATAATGTGCAAGAACCAGTTGATATAAACGACAATAATATTGCATTGTAACACTTACCCACCATACTTATTACCTTTCTTCTTCATATTACTTGATGACGCCTTCTATGACGTATTGCTTGAATACGTAGTAACTGCCGCGGGCAACGCGATTAATTGTAAAAATTTCGTGTTCGTTTTCAACAAAGGGAAAAGCGCCTTCTAATTTAACGCCTACGTTTAAATTCAAATAGCAATATATTAGAAGTAGTCCATACTTAAATAAAGATAGTTTACAATACATTGTTCAAATTAAGATGTTTTATATTATCTACCATGGCAAAATGTGCTAGAGTTAAAACAGCAATGTCGATCACAAAGAGATATCTCCGCGATTTCCAATATATTTGTTTTTATCAAAGTTTTATCTTAATCCCAAAGCCGGCTCCCCCTCAGTACTGGGTCGCGCTTGCACACTTTTACTTAAGGCTTAAATAACATCAAATTTAGCTAGTTAATTATGATTTAAATCGTTTTCTGTTAAAATTTATTTTCATTATTGTACGGTTTAACGGCCACGTCATTTTTCCCCTAATTTGTAATGTGTGTAGTCACTGACGTGTTTTAACTACTGTAGTTTTGCCGTTTTATCCGGTCTCCTTAATTTAAAACAATTGTTCTATTCTTCTTTATTCTAACAAAGGAGTAAAACAATAAATTAAACTATCAGACATTAGGCGACAAGGGAAAATCGCATTGTTACTACTTTGCTAAAATCTACCAGAACGCGTCCCAGAGAGTTCGGGTAATCTTAAATAAAACCAAAACTTGTCAAAAAACGTTTTTATTTAAAGTGGACGTATTCAATCGTTGCTTTGAAGATATTAATCCACATCATATTAACCTCTTTATTAACCACACCAACACGAGTCGATCACAATTTGAAAACTTGCAAATGAAAACATGTAAATTCAACACCAGTGCAATTATTTTGTCAAATATTTGTCTTTGAAATAGTTTCTTATTACGGCAGGTTATCGGACTTTAAAACCCAGCAGTAGATTTATAAAATAAAGCACTATGCATGAAAATATCTGTAAGGTTGCGATAAAACATTGCACTTCACATAGCCTTGGTGTATTTTCCCCAAATATGTAACATGAAAACTGAAGCAATAAAAAGGAGACTCATCACTAGAACAGGTACAGGACCACTGGAATAAGAAATTGGTTATTTTGGGAATTTGCAAATTTAGTAAGAAACTATTTTTTTTAAATAAATCAATTTTCACTACTTTTTTCGGGTTTCCTTTAAAATCTGTTAAATTGTGATGTGTTTGTCATCCAATACATTGCATAAATTATAATAGTTAATTCTGGTGCTTTACACAAATTTGCCTTTGCTATATTGGCTAATTGAACAACCAGATTAACATATTATTGTTCAACCATTGCTGGCACTATGCAAGGCATATCCACCACTGGGGAAAATGGTACTTTTGATGCACATAATAAGCTATGACTGTCCTATTAACTAGCTTAATACTAAGTGGTATTAACACTCCCAGTATTTATAAAATCATAAGGGAGTCAGTCGGGTTATAGAAATAATACGGTCAACATTCCATTCTTACACTTTAAGTCCTGGC
Source organism: Ciona savignyi (assembly GCA_000149265.1). Classification (NCBI taxonomy): domain Eukaryota; kingdom Metazoa; phylum Chordata; class Ascidiacea; order Phlebobranchia; family Cionidae; genus Ciona; species Ciona savignyi. The sequence continues at coordinate 105,998 of CH002093.1, read as the reverse complement.
GAGTCTTCACTATAGAATCTCCACATGGTACTTCCTGCACCACTTCCACCACCGGGAGTGCTCTTCGCCCTAGTGGTCGGGGTTGCTTTCCTCTGTCGAACGGTGGTCCCGGCACCAGCTCTGCGGGCACAAGTTATGGTTGATACAAATCAGAACAGCATAGTCAATTGCTCTAATACAAATTGAACAATATTTTACAAGGTTCGGTAACTAAAAGATACAGCGTATTTGGCCAAAAATAAGAACTCCCGACCAATACATGGAATGAAACAACATCCATGGTCAAAGCTGATATTTTTTCTGCATTAGAAATAACTATGATATGTTTAACCAAAATTTTAGTCATTTTTTTTCAGTTGGTAAGAGACTCATTGATTTCTGTGTATATTTTATTTTAACATTTAAAAAGAATTTGATTTTAAAGCAATCTAATATGGACTGTACCATGCATTAAGGCTGTAGAAGTTTCCTCTTAGGATTTACACAGAATAGGAAAGTCACTCTACATTGAAAACCTATACTCCTAATAGTGAAGAAGCATGAAGCAGTATAACATGGGCAGTTGTCAGATTACCTCATGCTCACTGTTGCGTCAGGTTATTGGAGGAGGTATTGCAAAATTTTGAAAACCATTAAGCACATTGCTTATCTGCTCAAAGACTAGATCGCTTTGAAATTCACCTTTCGGTTACAGTACGATATGTTAGCTGATCTTAAATGTTTACACCTATATGCTAATCGGCAGACAAACCAACAAGCAACAACAATTTTTGCTAAAACTGGTAATAAATTAAAAGGGCTTCACTTGCGGGACAGTGGGAAGAGGGACGGAACACTATTATACAACATAAAATAGTGTTTGATAAAGTATTTTCACCGCTAACATGAGCAGAAAGAGTTATATCCCCGTATGGAAAGTACGTCAATTTTCGCCGAGATCTCGAGTGTGCACACGCCAAATATTTAAGTGTGCAGTGTGCAAACGTCCAAGAATGCACACTTCAAGTGTGCACACAATCTCCTTTTCATAACTGTTTTACCAAAATCTTAAAAAACATATTATTCTATCCTCATCTTTCGTGTCCGTCAACTAACATATCTATCTACATAACTAAAAATGTACGGTAAGTAAATTACCCGAGGTCCAGAGGTAGGTTTACAAGTTTATTGGAAATTATACGATGTTTATACTGCCAGCTCGCGAGCGTGTGTGAAATTACCCAAGTGTGCAAAAGACGCAGGGAAAAAAAACTCGAGTGTGCAGCTGCCGTACTTTCCATACTGGGTTATATCAGAATCTAACCCAACTCATGTTAGTGACAAAAATACTTAGTTCCACTCATGATATAATGTGTTGTTCCACCACCGCCCCACTGTCCCTCACATTAGCCAAACCCCCTAAAATGCACATTTTCAAACAATAATGAAATATAAAAAAGAATGAAATGATTACCGAGGTCCTGACCTTCCAGGAGATCGCCCACCCCCTCCTACAGATGTTCCGCTTGCTGCTGGTAATGCCTGGGTTGGATATAGTAAGATATAAAATTACACACGATTTTGCATAAATCAATATCGGTCGCATTTCAGGATAAATGGCAATTGTACAAAAATTTAAACTGGAATCGAATTTACTTGAAATAACTGGTTAAATAATACAAATAGCCTATGTTGTATCCATAACATACACTTACCATTTTATTTTAACTTATTTCTTGTAAAACAAACTCGACTTAACGAAACAACAGATATTCCGAACTGAATGTAAAAGCCGAACCGACCACGTCACTGATTCCTCGTTTCGCTTGAATAAGAAAACGTCACGACTTCCGCGTTTCCCATGGTTATGCATCACTGGTTCCGACGTCACAATTCAGACCAGCTGTCTTTGTATACAAAATATTAAAACACAGAGAGTATTTCAAGGAGTGTTTTATTGCAACTTATTTGGTTTGATAGTTCGTCATTGGTATGGAAAATCCGAGTAAAACATTAGTTTTTTCCTAATTTTTTTCGATTTTTGATTTTTTATGCTTATTTTGTTGACAGGCTTAGATTTAATGGTATGAACTTTGAGAAAAAGAAATTGTTTGGTTTATCTGTTCCCGTGCCTACTATAGGTTTGCCACCTGTGCCACAGAATATATCAAGCTTTTTATGGAAGACAAATGCCAGCGACAATGAGTGTTTTGACATTCCTGGGTTAAACGTCAAGATAACGAAGAACGTAAAACTTTCGTTCGACAAAATCGAGCATTTTGTCGATGACTTTGTAGAAACTTTTGTTCCCAATAAACTAGATGATCTGTACAGGTAACCGATGCAAAAATCAATTCATTTTCAGTTTGGCCTGTATTAAGCAACCCTAAAGGTATAGTAAGTCCTTGTCAAGGAACTGAGTAGAGGTCATGGAACCCAGTGGATTAATAGGTTGAACTAAAGCAGGACAAGGCAATCAAACACAATTACAATGCCTCTAATTACAATAGGTTGAAAACCTAACCCTCCAAGCGATCCTGTAGTAATTAGTAGCACCGTACAAATGGTTGTAAGTTCTCTGCACACAGTTAAGCATTCATTCGTTATATGAAGCATGTTATGAATATATATTACAGTTTTGTTTTTTTAGAATAAGCTCGAAAATCAAGGCTGCACAGAAGCTGGGAAATAAAGAGGAGTTGAACTGCACTTATTCCGAAGCTGATGAGACAGTACAAGTATGCAAGAATATAGTTGGCCTTGTTATTTGTTTTTTGCATGAACACCCAGTAATAAAATTATGAACGATAGATTCATTAATTCGGTGGGTTCTAGTAATGTTTACTTGCTCAGGAACTTAATCGATCAGTTACCGACCAGTGTCAATCAACTTTTTGGCTTTCTCCCCAACTCAGTATGTTTCAGCACAGTTATCAGAATTTTCAAACATTATTTTCTCGAACAGTTGATCAGTCGGAAGGTTGTGGACGTTGAAAAAGTTCGACTTCTCATCTTGGATGACGATCTTGACGACTTTGACCTTCGCGTTCATCCGGCGAAGTTAAAAGTCCGAGAAGCAGTGGTCGATTTCATGACGAACAGCAACAAATCAAAGAATATTGCAGCATCGCACAGCGCCGAGTTGCACAGCCGATCGCCCAATGCCAGGGATCTCATGAGCTTCATGCAAAGTGATGGGGAACAACATGAGATTCAAGCAGTGTGTTCATGTAAGATTCGTTTCAATAGATATTGCAGGCAAAGCACAAACCCTTGAATTAATTACACAATTTAAAGAATTTAACAATATAGGTTTATGACACAATCATGTAATATTTACAGCTCAAATTTGTAACAATACCCCCATATTAAACAGCACAAAACCAGCAAGAAGATGCTTTTGAGCAAGACATGGAAATCGTGCATTTAAACAATGATGGGCTGGATATAGAAGCTGTTGAAAGATTGAACCAGGTGTGAAAGCATATCAGCACTGTATATTAAGGGTTTTAACCTTGTATTCTTTTTATATTATTGAAAAGTTGTCCGTGTTATTTTGTTTTTGTTCAAACCAGTCATCAACTGCTTAAAACTCAGTGATCCACTTTGTAAATTATCAGTCCACTGGATTACGGCAAGCAACTAAGTACCTTGCCAACTGTACAGCCAGCGAACAGTCTCAATCCAAAAGCATTTGGGCAGCTTGCAGACTTTCAACATTCTCACCCATTACAGTAACCAGCTAATTATGTTAGCAAGCAGTGCATCTTATAACTTGTTGACACCCACAGGACCTCATGGAGCTCCACGCGCTCATGAATGACATGAACACAATGGTCCACCAACAAGCTGATACCGTGGATACGATCGCAGATCATATAGAAGACGCTGGTGGAAACGTTGAAGTAGGAAAGCAACAACTCAAAAAGGCTTCCTATTTGAAGGTAAGAACAACACTGGCCACTCGCAAATACACTGTTACAGTCATCAGATGCAGCATAAACATAAAACATGTGCATTGTGTATCGGTTCTCAGCCAAAAAAGTTTGTAACTGAACTTACATTTCTGAAAACATAGAAATTCTGGGTATTTGAGTTTAAAGTTCTACTTTTTAGCTGCAAAATTGTCAGCGAATTTTCTCTTTGTTGCATTGTAAGTTATATTTCAATCTTAGAATGCGTTTTTTTCTACAACCCAGCTTGTATCCATTCTACCCAGGTTGCCATGTTCCCGATAATAGGTGCGGTGATTGGGGGTGTGGTGGGGGGGCCCGATTGGATTCGTGGCTGGGATGAAGGTGGGAAGCGTCACTGGAGGGGTCGCGATGGCGGGGGTGACTGGGGGGGTGTTGGGGTTACCAGGTGGGTGTGGGACTCTACTTTCCGTATTGTTTAATACTATGTGGAACTCGATTCACAAATACTTGTTCCGTCTTGTTTAACTCTTTCACTCCCGGCCAAATGCATTAATTTAAACATGCTGTCCCGCAGTGTTTTTTACAATTTTTGGTCATTTTCAAATTAGCACAGTTTTTCTTTTTTTTTCTCAACGGCACGAAATTCACAGAGAATGTAAAGAAAGACTTGCTTGACAAAAAGAGCTTCTCCGCAAGTTAACGCGACTCCTATTGGCTGAGTTAGTCACTTGTAAATTCGTGTAAAATCGATAGAAATAAGAGGCGAAGCCTTGAAAAAGAAAGACTATCACTCCTCGCATTTTTAATATTTCTCCACGAAAATTACAAAGAATAAAATATAGGGTTTCCTTGATCGAA